>SNQJ01S0035585.1:194140-218580 GCA_010110895.2 Picea sitchensis | reverse complement strand
TGCTACCATAATTAGCTACCGAACTTTCTCCAAGGGTTGACATTAATCACTAAGGGTTGACATCAATCTAAAATATCACTCTCCAATGGTTGACATCAATGAAAACCAACAATCCATACCAACTTTCCATCAACCTAGGCCAAGTGTCTGACAACATCATGTTTATTTTGTTATATCTTTTAATTTATTTTATTATGATGTTTCAATATATGGTGTTGGAAATATTTTTATGTGAAATTTGTAGATATTGCATCGGTGATGCTGGCAGGGTAGGCGACACCCAGTAGGGATGGTGCTTCTTTTGAATTAGAACCATTGGGGTCTGGAGAGGTGGAAAAATTAAGGATAAAAGTATAATATCTATGCATAGGTTATAAATTTTTTTACTTGGGTGTCAGAGAGAAAGTGTCATACACTGGATGATCACTATGTGGAAGATTTCATAGGGGATTGAGTTAAGTAGCGCTTTGTCCTACGTAGGGTAGGGACCGTGGGCCAGGTGGTTTGAGTCCTGTCATTAGGGGACATGGTTCCACTATCATATTTTCCTCCATATTATGAGGATGAGTAGCATGGGTGTCTTACATGCCCACATTGTTTTGATGTATTTAACATGATATGGTCACACTGACTATATTATAGAGTAGTGGATTCAAACCGATACAACACTTTATCATTTTTTGGTTTTTATATTATGATGGACATATATACATTATGTGTCATGTATTCAATTGTTTTATTATGTACAAATGTGTAAGCATGCTAGATTATGTGAATGCAAATTGTTACTTTCCTACATATAGATGTGCTAAATGCCAGTTTAGAATGTTGTTTGCAATAGTATATTCAAATCTGTTTTGTCTTCTAGGAACACAATTAAATGAGATTCAAATGATCATGCCAAAATTTTAACTCGTAGATATTTTTTAAATAGGTTTGGGTTACACACATTATAAACACTATTTAGTTGCATGCCGAGGAGTTGGGAATCAAGACAAACATGTAGGTTATATATGTGATGGTCAAGGGAATCAACTAATAAACCAATCACAAAATCACATTCAACTTGGTTATCCGGGTGGAAGATCCAACACAAATTCCACTATAGTGGACAAGGGTATGTGTGGGGGTAACATGGGCCCAAGCTACTGAGGCTAGATTCCTAGAGTGCTATCTCATACCATTAGCATAACCAATGTAGAATTTAGATGAAGGGTGCATCTAAAATACAAAAGAAGACAATGAATGAGGTATGTTGGCCCTTGACCAAGTTTTGGGAGATTCTTTATCATATTGACCTATTTTGGGACTTTGACATCCTGTCGAAGAAGGAGCACAAGACAAAGCGGAGATCACGGGATATTAGCCCACTTTTGGATCCTTTTTGGGTTTTTGGGATTATGTAACGGGATTGGGATGTCGGACCATGGGTTTACCCATGTTTAGGCCTATTTTGTATGTATACATAGAAGGCTAGGCAATGTAAGAAGTAGTAGAACATGCATCTATGTGATGTATGCTAAGTGCAAGTAGAGTCTGTAAGAACTTTGTGCATGATTGTAAGAGACTTGGAGAGCTAAGTGCATGTCCTTGTAAGAGACTGTGAAAGGTTGAGTGTTGTAATGCAAGGAAGAAGGATCTAGCAAGCTATGTAGATCTTATGTCCTGTGCAGAGTAGGGTTTTTATGGCTCTGTTCTTGTAACCGATTGACTGAATAATAAAGAAGAAGAGTTTGTGGATGTAGCCGCAGTGTGGGGGTGAACCACGTAAAAACTGGGTTGTCTTGCTTTGTGCTTGTCTGGATGTGTTTATATCTTTTTTTGCTAAGTGATTATAGATGATTAGATAGATACACTTATGCTTAGTGCTAATGATGTATAAGAATGTTAGATCTGATCTATATGAATGTGTTGAGTGCTTGATCTGCTATATCTTACCTATCTATTGATTCTACGTTCTTAAGTATGTTATATCAGTGTGAATGTTTCAAAGCCCTATTTTATCAGCAAAGTGATTATTGATTGTATATTGAGGAACTGACGGTGCTAAGTGATTTATTAAGTATTATAATCACAAATCTGTGTCCCAACTAAGGTTGCAGACACCTGAGTCTTGCAACCACCCCTGCCTCTACCTCGGGTGAGACTTCATCTACTTCGCAGGTGTTTCCGAAAGGGATGGTAGTTAGGGCTTTGTTGGTGCATTGTTGTAGCATCAAACCCTGGGTCTACCCCTGTGCCAACAAATGGTTCCGTTGCCGGGACCTGAAACTGTGATTACTGGGAACTAAGAAAGAAGAAGCTTTGTGCAAAGATCCATCCTGAAACTAAGAAAGATCTATGCGTAGATATGTGCCCTAGTGCGCAATATTCTAATTGATTTATAAATCTATGTGCTAAAATAAAGAAGCCCAATTTGAAGAAAAGAGGTCATATCTGAAGGAGAGAAGCAAGATATGATAGCTTTGTGCTCTAAGAAAGGTAAAAGTGAGAATTTCTGATTAAAAGAGGTAAGATCTGTAAGCTCCGTGCTTTGATAAAGGTAAAGATAGTGGAAATTTTTAGATCTTGAAGTTTTGTTCTCTGTAGAAGTAAGATAAATGGAATTTTTTGTTTCTAGAGTATGGATCTAGGTATGTTTAATAGAGTCTATCCTAGTTTGAAAACTAGGGTATTAATAGATGAAAGGAGATTTGATATGACTAGATCTGATAAGAATAGTGAAAGATATGTTATACCTATGCATAGAAAGAATGTTTGGACTAACAAATGGATGCAGGATCCTAGAAAGAATTTATTGCAGGTTAGCTCCTATGATCCTAGCGCGCAGTATAGGAGAAGATGAGGATCATTTAAAAGAAAGAGAGGATTAACCCTTTACTACAGCTGTAGAAAACCAGGACATCTTGCTAAGGCATGGCCTGGGAGAAGACCTGGTTGTCTTTGTTGCAAAGCTATGAACTATGAAGTGTTGGATTTCCCTAGAATGATTTCTAAGAATGAAAGTATGAACATAAGACAAGAAAACCCTAAGATAGATCCATAAACTAAGGCTATAAAAGAACCCCAGAAAGAATCAAAGAAGATATTTCTACAGATGAAAGAAACTTTGAATGACCACCGCCATGTTAGATTATCATAGATCTTTAAAGACAAGGAATGACTTGAAGCAAGAATAAGAGACTTCAATATTGATTGTGTTCTAGATGAGGAAACACAGGTGAATATCATGACAGAGAGAACTTGGGAAGATATAGGAAGGCCTGCTATGATTACTTCATTAGGAGGAATAGGGTTATTCAAAGGAAAACTAGTAAACCTATGTGGAAATCTCACTTAGATATTTATTAATGCCAATGGAACTTCGACGAAAGAATATTTTGAGATTATTAAATTTGTTGAAGACAACACCTCGTTTACCATGTTAATAGGAAAATCTTGGATTGATAGAAATCAAGCCAGACGAAAGGAAGAAGAAGAAGTCTTGGAGAAGAAGAAACATGAGTTAAAAGATTTCATGACTAGAAGGATCACATACTTGATTGAAGAACAAGAGAATAGGTCGAAGCTAATTAACACTAGAGACCCAGATGTCAAAGCTGAAAGAACATTATAAGACTCACAAGAGAGTAAGGTACCTATCTCAGATAAAGAAGAAGTATTATCCTGGAACCCTAGGGAAGAATCTCAACAACGCGAAGTGACTTTGTCCAAAGACGATAAGAATCATAATGGAAAAAGGACTACCGAGACAAAGCTCACTGGGAGGAAGGCTAGAAAGCTAAGTAATAAGAGAGCTAAGTTTGAAAAGTTACAGAAGGTTCCAGAAGAAACTTCGCAGATGGAAAATTTGCAGAATGGGAGCTTCGTAGGGATATCAGAACAACGACACATGGCACTTCACCATGGCAAGGCAATATATCTATTGGGATCGATATATCTGTTCGAATGTCACTCTGAACGGGTCGGAAAACATTAATATCTTGACACCAGACCGTTAGACCATGCCATAACGGACAGAACAAGAGTTAATGAGGCTTGATACCCGTTACAAGTGAACCGTTGTTGATTTTCCTATTTATCCCATCGCACCCTGCATGGAGAACACTTTTTCTAACGAAGAATTTGAGACCACAAACCAAGTGAATTGTATACAATGATCATTGCCCTCTTGTTGTTTATTCTAGTGCATTATCTAAGTTAATTGTGAACCTGATATTATTAATCTTGAGCGCGTATGTCCGACGAGCTCACCGCAGTTGAAGAATCAGTAACAAAAGTACTCCTTGACTTGATGACTGAAAGAGTCATCTCGGAGAGAGGATTGTCTACTGGTCTACAAGCATCATCAACGAGAGGACTTTCGACCTCTTTGTCCACTTCTTGAGCTGGACCATCACGGCCCATAGATGAGAAGTAAACCAAGCATAGAGATGATCTCTCTAATGATAAGTTGATTCTGAGCATTTTACCCACCTATCTACCACCTCTGAGCAACGCAATAAATTGAGACAATATGCCCAAATACTTTGAGTATGAATTGGTCACTGCGTTCCTCCCAAAGGGGATACACGCATTTCACGTAGATCAAGAAAAGATAGCAGTGTTGAAGTTTAGTGACTTCAACCTCAGCGACAGGAAGGTCTACAACATGCTCACCCCACATAACCACCTGACCAGGAAAAAATGAAAGAATTCAAAGATAATTCCTTAGTCATGGACCCATAACCTCGCGCAGTCCACACTGCTCAACGTCATGAATATTCCTCACTTCAGAAGGCACCAAGAAGTGAATGCATGCATCAAATTTCTGCTATCCTGTTACCATGATGGATACTTGTGGTTAAACCAACGTATCACAGTGGATCCAACATTGATCAATCGGATCACAGGGCTGAGTATGCAGGGTCCTGACCCACAAGATTTCTACCCTGGGAAAACAATGGATTGCGCTCTAGCACAAAGTATCAAAGACACCTACAACGATGTTGAGAAAGGCACGTGAGGCTACAAGGTAGCTTCTATCCAAAGTGGCACATTGCACCTAGCCTATCAATTGATTGCAGGAAATCTAGTCCGCAAGAAATGACCCACCCAAGTCACTGGTTTTGTAGTCAACCTCGCAGGGAAGTGCACGGAGGGCCTACAAATGAATTGGGTGAAGTACCTTGTGAACTAGTTGGAACTAGACTACAGGGAAGCGGAAGATCAAGGATATGATTTCCACTTTAGTTGGCTTCTAATCCTGATTGTTTTCATTGCATGGGAGGTTCCTGAAGGTGCAACCTTCCAGGACATCGAGCCCTTTGAACCTCTGGCCGCGAATTTTAGTACAATGTGGTATTCCAGTGACATGAACAAGTAATGGAAGTCAAATTTCGTATTCCACACATATTACAATCAACTAAAGTTAGCTATCCAGTCTGAGCCTCGCATCATGCAAAATACCCTCCATAGATTTCATCCTTTAATGAAATTCAGCGTGGACCACCATTTCATTTATATTACAGCGCATGCTGATGAGTGCAATAAACAACTTAAATATTACTATAAGTTGACAGAGGAGGACTTAGAATAAATCACCAAGGACTGGTCGATGGACCTCCTCATTCTAGCCAACCTTGCGGAGATGTCCAATATTGACAATTTGGAAGCAATGGATGATATACCTAAACCTAGAAAGATAAAGAATACTGAAGAGGTCCATGATTTAGATAGGGCATCCGTGAAGACCACTTCCATATTAGAAGAGAAAGGAGGATATGGAAGAGAGATAGATGGCGCATAAGTTGAATAGAAGAAAGGCGAGGTTACACCACCTAGAGAAGAGGAGGATCCCTCGAAGAAAAGGAAGGTTTCTCTGCTAAAACCTTCCTCCCAGAAGAAAGTGAAAGAAACCATGACCAAAATGCAGACCATCCTTACCTCCGATGACCTAGATTTCATCATAGCAGTCCTGAATGATGCTTCGCTGGAGATAGTAGAGAAACAAGAAGCTAAGAAGGAGGAGGTGTTCCATCGGATTAAGGACGAGCTCCAAGGAGTGAAGTAGGAACTACAATCCATCCACGCAGTCTCCACTGTGCCTCTGTCAGCAGGAACATCAGAACTGGGAGATGAGCCAGCTCAACTCCACGACATCGCTGATATAGTCGAAGCTCGCCTTTGATGATCTCAGGAAGAAACAACACAAGCTACCCAGGATTTGGCACAAGTACAGGGATACCTTGTAGAACAACGCAGTACTACAGAACATGAAAATATTTCTCTGCAAGCGAAGTGGGATGAAGAAAAATCACAACTATAGCAAAGCAAGGAATAATTGCTCGCAGAGAAACTTGAAGTAAAGGAAATGGTTCACAGAGAACTTCACTCTGTGATAGTCGTAGAAGTAAAGACTAAAGAGTGAGTTCCACAACAGGTGGCATAACTTGAATAAGTAATCTAGCAGCTCCAACAACACATAGAAGACTTGGAGCTCTGCACTGTGCCCAAGACCCCTCAAGATGTAAGATACCAAAGGTAAGCAATTTCCTGTAGTGCAGTTGACAGACTAAAATCTCTTTCCTTGGAGTGCAAGAAGTTGAGTAACCACAATGCCAAAACATATGAGAACATCACCAAGAATCCAGAGTTATAGGCATTAGAGTTGCAACTCAAGGAAGAAAAGAAGCACGTAGACACACTATAGGCGCAGCTGAAGGCCTTGTCAGCCGTGGAAAGAATGAAGCAGCCTCAGGAGCAACACACTGCCCAACAACATATCCATACGATTCAAAGAAGAGTGATGGAAGTTACTCAATGACTTCAACCAGTACAAGATAAGGCATGCCAATTATTCACAGAGGTTGAAAGCTGAGGAGTAGAGCTAGAACATGTTGTCATCACAACAGAACAATGCCTAGAAGGGCCCATGAATGACGTAGTGATCCAAGCATTCACTGAGAAAGATGATGTCACACAGCAACAGGTCGAAGAAAATCTAGCCAAGATCCAGGCCTTCAAAGCAGAACTGGTCAGATCAGAGTGACTCGAGATGAGTCACAGGTGAGTGTTGGGGGCCTGTTGGCCCTTGACCAAGTTTTGGGAGATTCTTGGTCATATTGACGTATTTTGGGACTTCGACAGCCTATCGAAGGAGGAGCGCAAGACGAAGCGAAGATCATGGGATMTCGACCCACATTTGGATCCTTTTTGGGTTTTTGGGATTATGTAATGGGATTGGGATTTTGGCCCATGGGTTTACCCATGTTTAGGCCTATTTTGTATGTATAAATATAAGGCTAGTCATTGTAAGAAGTAGTAGAACATACATCTATGTGATGTATTCTAAGTGCAAGTAGAGTCTGTAAGCGCTTTGTGCATGACTGTAAGAGACCTGCAGAGCTAAGTGCAGGTCCTTGTAACAGATTGTGGAAGACTGAGTGTTGTAACATAAGGAAGAAGGATCTAGCGAGCTACGCAGATCTTCTGTCATGTGCAGAGTAGGGTTTTGATGGATTTGTGCTTGTAACCGATTGACTTAATAATAAAGAAGAAGAGTTGGTGGACATAGCCCCAGGGTGGGGGTGAACCATGTAAACACTAGGTTGTCTTGATTTGTGCTTGTCTTGATGTGTTTATAGCTTCTTTTGCTAAGTGCTTAGAGATGATTAGATAGATACACTTATTCTTAGTGCTAATGATGTATACGAATGTTAGATCTGATCTATATGAATGTGCTGAGTGATTAATCTACTAGATCTGACCTATCTATTGATGCTACGTTCTTAATTACATTATATCAGTGTGAATGATGTGAATCCCTATTTTATCAGCGAAGTGATTATTGATTGTATATTGAAGAACTGACGGTGCTAAGTGTTTTATTAAGTATTATAATCATAGATCTGTGTCCCAACTAAGGTTGAAGACACCTGAGTCTTGCAACCACCCCTGCCTCTACCTCAGGTGACACTTCATTTGCTTTGCAGGTGTTGTTGAAAGGGCCAATAGTTAGGGATTTTTTGGTGTGTTGTTGTAGCGTCGAACCCTAAGTCTACCCCTGTGCCAACAAGATACAATATTTATAAACAGGGTATGCAAAAAAGGATATCTAATCTATGTACATCATGCACAAGAACTCTAGAAGGATTATCAAAGGTAAAATCTCTTAAGGTAGAGTGCATTATGAGGGTTAGGGAGAATTTCCTCTTTTAGACCCTTGAGGAGATATGCCCCCTTACCCATACATTGTTTGACAATGTATAGGCCCTTCCATAATGGTTCAAATTTCACCTAAATCAAGAGGTCATGGGATTGGTTTTATATTAGGACGAGATCACCTTCATGAAAGACATCAGGGTGGAACTTTTGGTCATATTGGGATTTGGTGCATATCTTAGTTTCCTTGATGTTTTGTGGTGCAACTTGATATTCTTCGTTGGCATGCTCTAACGTTACTAGTCTATGTTCTAATGGGGTGGTGTCAGGGAGAAGTTTAATGGACATATGAAAAGAGGGGATTTGACATTCGATGGGAAAAATTTCCTCCTCACCATGGATACGATGGAAGGGTGTGAATCTAGTGGAAGTCTTCACAAAATTCCTACAGACCCATACGGTTGAGAAAAACATATGGTGCCAGTTGGTATTGTGTTTGTCCATTGTCCTTTGGAGCATGTTTTTGAGGATTTTGTTAATGACCTCAACTTGTCCATTCCTTTTCATATAGTATGAAGAATAATATTGATGCTCAAATCTCAACATGGATGCTATCTCATCTAGATTTGATATTCAAAGTGTCATCCATGGTTAGAGACCAATTTATTTGGGACACTGAATCAGACAATTACGTGATTGGAGAAGAATTGGGCTACAATAGCCATGATGTTGTTGAACGTTTGCATCACTTTAGCCCATTTGGAGAAATAGTCAACAACCAAAATGATGTATTTATGGCTGTCGGAGGAAGGTGGGTTACACTCCATGAAGTCAATGGCCCATGAACAATGGGTTATTTGGAGCTAAAGAAAGGAGGTTGGGAGAATTCATGAACACGCTGGAGAGTTTTTAGAGCATCCTAGAGCTGGAAATTGAAGAGTCAAGTTGTCAAGTATGAAGAGTGAACTCCTGAGTGAGTTACACTATAACAACAAGTGTTTGATGCTAGTTGTTAGTAGTTTTTCCTAGCAGTAAGTTCCCTTGAATTCCCATCAATGAAATTCCTAGTTACCTGAGCTAGAGAGACCCTGATAAATGTATGGGATGCTTGATGGACTGAGAGCATTGAAGGGGTACGTTCCTTAGATTGGGTAGGTTAAGAGGAAGAGAGATTGAGGAAATTCAAGATAACTGTAGGAGAATACTAGTGGTTGTGTGATAGTGAGTTGTGAGTGGAACATGAGAGGCACCCTTCTCTTGTGGATTCCTAGCCCCATGTCGGGGTGAACTTTTATTGACATTTAGAACAACATATCTATGGTTGGGTGGAACATCCTTTCCAAGAAGCTAGTTGCACAAGTGTTTTAATAGATAAGTGTTTATCTATTCTGAGTTATTTCATAAGTTTAATTGTTGTGCTTAACTATATGTATGTGAATGGTTTATTTGTTTCTATGAATGAGCTGTTATCTGAATTCATGATAATTTAGAGTGTTGTAGATGCATTTAATTATGGGTAGAGAAATATGGTTAAAAATGTGTATAAATCGTAGTTGATAAGCTATAGTAAACGAGTAGAAGAATTTTTTTGTTTTTATTTGTATTCTACAATTAATGTTCCCTGGTTAAGCTAGGGGACATTGCATTATAGTATCAGAGCTGAAGGTTGCAAAACTATCATACAAGAGCCTGCTACATGACTACAAAAGTTGTTTGGGTCAGATTTTTCTTTTGGGTTAAAATTAAGTAATTACCATGGGACAACGTTGGAGGGGAGAATATTTTTGGTTTAACTCTATCATGATTGTCATGGAAAACATGTTCAATAAATTCCTTATGGCACTGGATTTCCAGTGATCCCACATTTGATCAAATTGGGGCACAAAATTAACAGTTATACCTCTTGGAGTGACAACGCACAAGAGTTGTTGATCTATTCCACGCGTGGATTTCTAGCTGTTGATCTGTGAGCTATATTGTTCTTTATCCCACATGTATGGGGAATAGTTTGAGTTAATTATTTATAACAAAAATAAAACCTTTTGTTACTTGTGCATGAATCACAAAGAGTCGTGGAACCATGTGAATCCCACACACAATGTAAACTTTTGGCCTGGTGGCCTGGACTGGACCGGTGTTGGACCATAGGTTGTTTGGTTGGAGGTTGCATGTAGTGGGTTGGTGGGATAGTGGAATGGTGGGAAATTAACTGTCGAAAGGGATCAGGAAGGAATGTCTAACTGGTGCCTCCATGGGCCAATGACCCGGTTGACTGGATCGGGGTCAAGTGGAAGCTTCATAGGTGAGCTAGAATATTTTGGGCTAGAGAATATTTGTATATGTATTTTGAGGCTAGAGTGACCATGTGATTCTTAGGCTAGATATCCTAGATTCTAAAATGATAGTGAGCCTAACATTTTAATACATAATCACACTCAAATTATTAATAAAAATACATTATTTTTGCATACCAATCAGAAAAAAAGAGGATGGGGGGGGGTTAGAACTCAACTAGAAGGAAAAGGGGGATAATATTCTAGGAAGAGGGGCTAAGCCAAGGGGGCTTAAGCCCAAGGGGATATTATATTAATATTTCCTAAATTCTAATTATATGACATTTTATCCTAATTTATTAGGATGGGGGAACTTACCACAAGTGGATCCCAAGGTAGTTCCCAACATGACAAGTGTCAAGTTGGGAACATGCATATAAAAAGTGTAGTTCCCATTATTCTCCCATAAATTTTCACTCATCACTTTAATCCATATCACGTACAATTTTCCAYTCATCAACCATACATATACTTGGAAAKATTTGGGAGCTAATTGTTACCAAACAACTTGGGTAATTTGAGCTGAAGAAGTAGGTTGTCAGACCTATGTGCATTCTGAAGAAGTGGGTTGTCAGGCTTGTGAGCATTCTCTCTRGGTGAGAGAACTACTGGGAGTTTATTTTCACGTGCACTAAGAAATAACTATAGAGCTCTGAGACTTTCTGTCCAACATATTGTTGAATCTCTGGAAGGGAAGTGGGGTAGCTGAAGGACTATTGAGCATAGAAGCGACACACTTCCTAGGGTGGGACAAGCTATGGGAAATGARAGGATGTAGGCTAGTTGTAGCAGTTGGCACCTTGAAATGAGTTTTATCGTGTTGGTTAGACCTTATTCTGGCTTAGGAAGACTTCTCTAATGGAGTTTCTAGACTTAGCTTGGGGGTGACCTGATATTGAGATTTTATGAGCATCAACGTCTATGGATGGGAGGAACATCTGAAGTTTGCATGTAGTTGGTGATTTACAACAAAATATAAGTGTATTTTTTGTGCTTGTTATGAATGTTGTATAATTAATTATGGTATTTCTATTATGGTATTGTTGTTATACTTATGCATGTAATATATATACTCTTAGGGATGCATATTATGTTCATTTTAAGGGCATATTAAGTTAATTAAATGGTATCAACATTCAAAATAAAGATAATAGGACCCAACTAGGTGGCTGAGATTGTTACAGTTTAGTATCAGAGAAAATAAAATTTTATATGGCATAACCTAACTTGGGTTTGGGGTATGCTAAAATGTGGTATCAGAGAAACATGTTCAACACTGAGCATGTACAGGCCAAATATAGAGCACTAAAGTTGATTTTGCATAAATTAAATCTATGAGGATGTCTGCAACATGTTTGTGAAAATTATTTCCATGAAATTGGAAGAAAAGGCTTAAGTAATTTGAAGGAATTGAACCCAAGGATTAAAAATCCCTAGTTTTAATCTCAGTTTTGGTATTTTTAGGCTTGGAATTGGTTGAATTATGAATTTTAGAGTTACAATGAAGCCATGGAGAAATTGGGAAAAAATCCCAAATTTCTGAGTGAATTCGAGTGAAATTCATGCCCATAAATTGCCATCAATCATGTGCAGATGTAATTGGTTGTGTGCAGGGCTAAAATTGGCCGCAGTAAGCTTAATTTCATATTTCCATGGTGGCTAGGGTAGAAAATTGAAATTTATGTGTTTATGGAAAAATTTGGGTATTTTTCCGTACATGATGTCAACATCACATGGAAGTGACATGGTGATGAAGTGGTAGTGACTCTACAGAGGTGACATGGAATTACACAGTGGAAAGTGTACAATGGAAATGAGTGGCATGATGGTAGGTGATGTGGGAGCTATGTGCATAGGGTGGTTTAGTCGATCCCATAAATCACTGTCACATGGGTGCAAAGAGGTTTTGGCTTCCGAGCCTTGCACCATGTGACATTGTTTAGATTGTGCCATGTAGCATGGGGAAACCACTATCATGCCCCAAGGGGTTTTTAAACCTTGAGAATTTTTTGGATGCAACAGGGCCATTTTGCCATTAGTCTTGCCATATCTCCACTGTTAGATTTGGGAGACGTGCAAGTTCGTGTGCACCAAGGAAAATAGTGTGGAATGGGACCCACCCATCGTCCTGACCAATAATGAGGTTCCATGTGGAAATTTGACAGTTGGAGTGGGACCCTTGTCCCATCTGGGTCAGAGATATGTTAGCTAGGTAGGTGGGGTCGTGAAATATTAATATTTTATTGCAATTTAAGGCCACATAAAGGAAAAAGAGATAAAGGATGACGAGGTCAGTACAGGAAGTCCAAGAGCCTAACATGGAATAATTTCTGGGTGCCAAGTGGACCTACAATTCCATATCAGTCGCCAAATCAGTAGAAATTAGTCATTGTTCTTAGAAATGTACAATGTTTTGCAAGTCATGAACTTGCAGGTCATTTTTGAAGGTCTAAACAATGTTATTAAAACTCATAATTTTTTAGACTATAAGTTATATAGGAACCATTTACATTTTTTTTATCTTAAAGGAAAGAGATCGAGGAGATATTTCCAATGAGCTAAACTTTTCGCAAATCACAACTTATATGAAGAAGTTATGGGATAAATAGTGCAAGGAAAGTTTTAGTACCAATTGACTTCCATAGGCCATAAATTCCTGCTTAGAAGTCATATTGGGGCACAAGAGCAGTCTATGCAAATATATTGAACCATAGAATAAATATATAGAGTTATATTTTGAATTTTAGTACCCAAAAGTGTACAAGAAGAAGTAGAATATTCATGTAGCATTCATTGCAAAAAAGGGGAAATGTGGGCTATAAATAGCATCCTGAATGTTGGATGAAGGTGAAACTTGGTTATATTATTCAAAATATAGTCATGAAGGAACCCAATTGATCTCCAATGAAAATCCCAAAGGACTTAGTGTAAGGATGCAATAACAAGGCTAAAATTACACCTGGTTAAAAAGTGTATAAAAGAACAAATGGGTAATTATCAAATGGCTATAACTTGTTGTTCAGGATTTAGAATTGAACAATAAATTAGGAATTGGAAAGGTATGGGATAGAGGAATCCATATATTGACCCATAAATGTGTATTGGACTATATAATTAAAAATAAAATAGAAATAATATTTATGGTGCATTTAAGGGGGAAAATGGTGCATAATTTCATAGATTTGTTAAGTTATTTAGTCTAAAAAATATTATTTCTTACACATTTTGTAGAGTTAAATGAATATAGAAAATAACATAATTCATTAGATATATCAAATACATGGAATATACTCAGACAAACTACAACCGTGAAGATTAATTAAGAGGTTTGTATGTGAGCACGGGTAATGAAAGGATTGAATCAAATGGGCATGGAGAAGGAAAATAGGAAAGCATGAATTTGGTAGAGAGAATAAAGAGTCTGCAGAGATATGTTCATAGTTATAAATATGATAATGAGAGGCTTATTAAATCCAAAGAGAATCAAGATGGAATCAAAATTAGGTTGTTGCAAAGCTTGGATATAATAGAGAAGAAAGTGGATAAGGGGACAGACTCAAGCATGAAAAAGAGCCACAAATATCATTATAAAATAAGAGAATCTAGAAGTGTTGATAGGAATCACCATCACTCACCAAGGCACTCAATCAAGAAAGAAGAGAGTAGTCCAAGATTATCTCTTGTCAGAAAGCATAATAGGAGGTCTGGGGTAGATGAACTACAAGGATAAAATAATACAATCAAACCTCCCACCTTTGATGGTGAGCACAATAAATATGAATATGTAGAGACTTGACTATTAGGAATGAGGAAGCACTTCCAATTGCATAATTAATCCTCAAAATCATAAGGAAGAATTACAATTTACCGAATGAAGGGAAAATCATCAATGTGGTGGGACCATATTATGAAAGTACAACACATTGATGAGAATAATATCACTTGGAGGAAGTTTAAGAAGTATTTTCAGAAGAAATATTTGACCAAGTGTTATTACAATAGGAAGATGAAGGATTTATTTGAACTCAAGCTTCGGAGTATGACCATGGACGATTATGAGAGAATATTTTAAGAATTCTGAAGTATGTTGATTTCATCAAGGATGAACATGTCAAAATTTAAAGGTTCCTGAGTGGGATGTCATCAATATTCATTGACAAGATACAATCTGATGACCCCAAGACATTGGATGAAGCAATAAGGAGAGACAAGTGCCTCTATGATCAACATATAGGAATACCAACTTTTCAAAATAATTGGGAAGATAAGAATAAAGGTAATATGGAGCAGAGGAAGAAGGGGAACAAGCCACCATTATTCAAGAATAATTCTCAAGGGAAACCAACTAAAAATGAGCCCAGGATGTCAAAGTTTTTGGGAAAGAGGACAAGGCAGAAACCTATGAAATGCTGGGGTTGTGAGGGATATCATATGTACAAATATTTCCCTCATAGAGGTGAAAAAGTGAGGACTATTCACAATGTACAACAAGATGATACAATTTATTACATGGGCATAAGCATGCCAAGGATCTATGCATCCCTGGATAACAAGCAAGTTGAGTTTCAATTCCAAAAGATTGAAGTGGAAGGTAAGATAAATGATAAAAATATAGTTGTTTAATTGATTTAGGAGCTATTCATAGTTATATAGGTATTAAATTGGTGGAAATATTTAATTTCCTAAGAAGCAAACTTGGGAAATATCGGTTGGTTTAGATAGCTATGGAAGATAAAAGAAGAATTAATTAGATGGTTAAATAATGTCCAATGAACATGAGTGAATTGAGTACAAAGGCATATTTGAATATCATACATTTGGGTTCATATGGTTTCCTAATTGTCATGGATTGGTTGGTCAAACATCATGATGTCCTAGACTATTATTATAAAGAAGCATTTACTTTCTTGGATGAAGAAGGGAACTTGAGAACAATTCAAGGTATTCCAAGGGTAGTATTTATCAGATAAATTTCATCCTTACAATTGAAAATAAGATTTAGGAAAGGGTGCCAAATATTTGTAGAACATATGGAATAAAAACCTAAGGATAAAGTGCCAAATATTGAATACTATGTTTTCCTAAAAGAGTTTGACGATGTGTTTGGAGAGATAATGAGGTTTTCACCCAAGAGAGATATAGATTTATCCATTAATTTGATGCATGGAGAAGCCCTAGTGTCCAGGACTCCTTGTAGGATGAGTACACCAGAGTTAAAGGAGTTACAAATGAAGATTGAGGAGATGTTGAAGAAGGGGTATATACACACAAGCATGTCTCCTTGGGGTGCTCCAATATTATTTGTGAAAAATAAGGATGGTACGTTGTGGTTATGCATTGATTTTAGACAATTGAATAAGGTGACTGTGAAGAACAAGTATCCTTTGCCAAGCATAAATGAAAATTTTGATTAGATGAAGGATTGAAGAATGTTATCTAAGATTGACCTCAGGTCAAGCTATCATCATGTGAGAATTATAAAATAAGACATCAACAAGACAACCTTCAGAACGAGGTATGGCCATTATGAGTTTATAGTGGCACCATTTGGGTTGTCAAATGCACCAGTTGTCTTCATGTGTTTAATGAACAATATTTTCATAAACTACTTAGATAAGTTTGTCATTATATTTTTGGATGACATTATTTACTCTAAGTTTTAAGAAGAGCATGCACAACACTTGAGGATGGTGCTACAAGTATTGAGGGAGCATCAATTGTATGCAAAGTTGAGCAAGTGCTCATTCTATCAAAGGAAGATACATTATTTGGGACACAACATTTCAGAGGAAGGGATTACAATGTACCTTGAGAAGATAAAATACATTGAAGGATGGATAACACCAAAGAATGTATCAGAGGTGAGATCCTTCATGGGGCTAGCAGGTTATTATAGAATATATATTGAACGATTTTCAAAGATTTCACATCCAATAAATTATTTTCAAAATAAGGGTGTGAAGTTCGAATGGACCTATGAATGTGTGTAAAAAAATTTCAACACTTGAATAATTTATTGACAAGTGCACCAATATTGAATATTTTTTATCTAAATGAAGACTTTATTGTGTGCATTGATGCATGAAAGGAAGGGCTTGGTGGAGACCTTAGTCAAAATGGGCATGTGATATGTTATGAGTCAAGAAAGTTGAAATAGCATGGGAGGCACTCTGCCACTCATGATTTGGAATTGGCAGCTATAGTACATTCCTTAAAGATGTGGAGGCATTATATCATGGGAAAAATATTCGATTTGAGGATAGACCATAGTGGTCTGAAATATTTGTTTGGACAACTAACTTTGAATCAAGGATGATTTTAGGGGCTAAATTTTGCTCATGGGCTAATTTTCCTTGGTTTTTCCAAAAATGCGATTCACTATTTTAAAAATGATTAGCCCAAATTCTATAGGATAAAATTATTTTACCTTAAAAATCGCCAAAATTTTATAAAAACTATATAAAATACTTAGAAATTTGAATATTCTTAAAAAAATATCGCCAAACATTTATAGTTGACATATGAAGGATTAATAATATTCACCAAGGTTTCTACATTTAAAAATAAATTTCCATCCTTAAAATCATCCCTACTTTGAATGCTAGAAGAATTTGGTGGTTGGAATTCCTTAGTGAGTATGAATTTTCTATAAATAATATCAAAGTCAAGGACAATAAAGTGGTTGATGCACTCAGTAGGAGGGTGCATGCTATAACCATTAGCATGTATAAATTGGATTTGAAAGACAACATTTTGGAAGATACAAAATCAAATCAAAATTATGTGGAAACAAAAGAAATATTATGGCAAGGTAATTGGTAGTAGAAAATTAAATATTATGAGTTGAGAGAGGATGGAATCCTCATGTACAGGGGTATAGTATATGTTCCCAAACATCAAGAGATGAATAATATGGTGCTAAGAGAAATGCATAATTTACCTTATGTTGGACACCCAAGTTATCGGAAAACAATTGCAGTTGTCAAGAGTCAATATTATTGGCTAGGTATGAACAAGGAAGTGCCTGATTATATAGACAAATGTCTTGAATGTCAAAATTTCAAGGATGATCATAGAAATTTAGATGGTTTCCTACATCCATTTCCCATTCCTGAGAGAAAATGGGAAGTGGTGACAATTGAATTTATCATCAAGCTACCTAGAACAAAAAAGCAACATGATTCCATCATGGTGGTGGTGGATAATATAACTTGTCATACACCTGACCCCCTAAGTACTCTTCAAAAGGGATGTGGTGTAATTTTTATCTTTCCTACAACTCCCTAATTTTTTTGAATGAGGACACCATCACATTGTGCTTGTCGAGAGCTTTCCAACGACTATAACCTTTTCCAAAATCAAGCTTTGGTTTGAAATTTATGTCATTTCAAAGTTTTTGGGGCATCATTGGACAATGTACATCCCATTCACCACTTGGAATCCATGTGGCTTCACATCTCTCGTGTTGTCTGACATGGCACAATTATGACCTGGGTTGTCACCCCCTGGCGATGATGTGGTTGTTGGTTGCAGGGAGTATCTCCTTCTCTTCAAAAATATTGGGCCTTCAACCCTTCGTCATTCTTGTATAGGTATAAAAATTCCCCAGAGATCTGAAGCCTGGAGGGTTCCTTCCACTCCAAACATCTACGGTGGAGCTCTGTCCACCCTTGGATCTAACTGATGAGTTTTGTCTACACCTAAAACATGTTTTAGATATGGCAAGGGGGAAAAGGGTCCCACACCTAACTCACATACAATCCTAGGGCACCACGTGGACTACCCAGACATGCCACATCACCATGGAATGGACGATCACATCTAATCGACGCTTGACACTTCAGGAAGGAGATATCGACAATTCAATGCTTCATTGTTTACCATACCCTTTATCCCTCAAATTCGCCTAGAGCCCTGGAGTCCCGAAGTTCCAAAGTTCTAGAACTCCTTACTCCATAATCTGGTCTTCAGGTCATGGTCTAATTGTACTCTACCCCACACTATCAAAATCCCAAAGGCCGAAATCCTAAAGTCACGTAGACTGTTGATCTAAGATACTTCGAGATCCTTTTCAACCGTTCGATCAAGAATAGTGGAATGATAGGATAACTAGGAGTATTGACCAACAACATCCATTATTCACTAATTCACTACCCTTACGACTGGTAATGCTCCAGAGAGGTAGAAGGATTCAATATTGTATGGGTCGCGAATTTGCGAAGTAGAAAAATCGTGAAATCCCACCAGCCGTCCGATCAAGTAGATATTTTGGGTATCATTTCGACTGTTGGTTACATAAGAGGTCAAATATGGGAATCACATCGTTGATTTGTGATCATGATAAATGGTGAAAAAAATACCCATGGCTGATAAGTTGGTCAGGATTTAACGAGAATGCAGAATCCAAGATGACGAATAAGGAACCGCTAGCTGTCGGTCAAACCATCAGGTGACCGTGTGCATATGTTGCCTTTGATAGGATTTGAGTGTTGTGAGGTTCAAAAATCTTGAAGCTTTGGACCTCCAAAGTCCCGAAGATTGAAAATATCAACTCCTTTTGAGTATAACGAAGGGTTCCAAGGTTCTAGTCATATGGAACTCCTAGTGGCTCGAGGGTTCAAGTCGGAAATACCACATGAAAGGTAATAATCCCATGGTTTCTGGATTATGTTCACTTAGGACTTCTGCACGCCTCAGAAGGATATGCTTCAAAATATTAACCGAGAGTTGGTTAGGCCCATAGTTTTGGGCCCAAAGTCACATGGTAACGTGGGTTGAAGGAAGCTCCTTTCATTATAGAACTCGAATTATATAACAATAAAATGGATTTTGATGGATGGACGAGTTCATAATAGTTCTGTAGAGTTTATCCTGACTATGTATTCATAGACTTGATCCTTGGACAATACTTTTTGAGGTTTAGTGCAAATAGACTAAGACAAAAGGTCAACTTGCCTTCTGCCCAATTTCATTTAAAACCCATTAATAACAGTGCTCATTTGATAAACAAGATTAAACAGAAAGCCATTGACATAATATGGTATTCAAATTCTAATTCAAATTTCCCAGGCCACAAGGCCATCAAAGTTACAATTTTTAGCATTCAACAAGATAACAAAATTATTCCATCATTTAGCTCAAGAAAATAGATTTTATAACAAAACCAATCAATACAATATAAACTCATAATCACACTTATCTAAAACTTGGAAATTAGTTGGTAGCTGCTGAAAGGGGTTCCCTTTTCCACCGAACCATAGGAACAATTGCTCTTGGAGTATTCTTCAATTGGACACCCCCTATCTAGATCATGATTCCATGAGAGGGGTTCTGCTTAATCTCAACAACAACAAGGGACAAAGGTTACTCTCCTTTTCCCATAGGAAGTTGGCAGTCCAATTTTTCTATCCACCTGGAACCAATCAAGGGAGCCTACTATGATTTTTCTCTCAATCAATAAAAATATGTTTATCAACTTAGAAAGAATTTTCCAAGTTATCATGTAACCATAAAAACTTAGTTCTCATTTCTCTTCATAACCAGAAAGCCTCACATGCTCTTCTCTTCTCGATTGGTCCTCAAACCCATTTTTGTCTCTTCCTCTTCCCTCTTCCCACAATTTTTACCTTTCTTTTGTTTCCTTTTCCAACAATATTTCATGGGTTAGATCAGGAAGTTTCCAGATGGGTCTCTACCCATATCCTCATTGAATCTTTAGGGAAGAATTCCCAACTACCATCTTGACTGGTTATTAAGTTTTCTGGGCTAGAAGATTGTTCTGGGTCTGTGCAATTTATATCCAGCAGAGTATTGGCTTGGAAGGGGTCATACCACCTTTACTGGTTCCCTTTACCATCCATATCACTCATCATTATCTATCTGGAAAACCTATTTCAACATTCATGCCACAAATTCCTTTTATTAATTAACAAAAATATATACATTACCTTGTATAACAAAGTTCATTGCTTGTCCAACATTCACATGACATATCTATCTATAGTATTTTTCACAGTAATAATAATATTTACAATATGAGGGAAACATGGGTGCTACAATCCTCTACCCCTTAAAAAGGAACACCACCCTGATGTTCTACCTGTCACTGTGGTTTTTATGTACAACTGTGAACAAAAATGGTTATGCATGTTTCATGGCATCCTCTAATTCCCATGTAGCTTCATCTGGACCAAAGTGTTTCCACTACACCTTGACCTAGGAAATGGTTCTATTCCTTAGTGGGATCTCTTTCCTGTCTAGTACAAATTGTGGTTTTAGCAAGAATTATCCCTCTGGTTCCACCTGGATCACAAACCAATCAATTATATGATTAGAATCATGCACATATTTATTCAATAATGAAACATGGGAAATATTATGTGATTTTACTATGGGAGGAAGTGCTAATATATATTCTACAGGTTCCACTCTGTGCAGAACCTCAAAGGGTCCACAAAAATGAGGTGCCATCTTGGCATAAGTTCCCATTATAAAGGAACTTCTTCTTGGTATGATTCAAATATACACATGATCCCCTACTTTGAATTCCCTAGGAGTCCTATTTTTTTCTGCATAGTTCTTCTACCTATCCTGAGCTATCTTCATATTCTGTTTTATTTGAACTATTTATTGTTCCATTTCTTTTAATCGTTCTATCCCAAGGGTTATTATATCTACTGGGTCATTCCAACTTTTTGGAATGTTACACTATCTACCTTAGAGAGCCTCAAAAGGGCTCATCTTCAATTACTACTGATAGCCATTGTTATAAGAAAATTCTACCAGCGGTAGGTAGTCTTCCCACTTCTTGGGAAGATGCATAACATGCATACTTAACATGCCCTATAATACTTGATTTAACCTCTTCGTCTGTCCATCAGTTTGAGGGTGATAGGTTGTACTAAATATCAATTTAGTTTCAAAACAAACAAACAAAGATTTCCAAAAATTTGAAGTAAATTTTGTATCTCTGTTCGATGTGATTTCCTTAGGCATGCCATGCAGTCTAAATATTTATTTCATGAAGATATTATAAATATATATTTCCTTTCAATTTGATTTCACAGGAATAAAATGAGCAACCTTGCTAAACTTATCCACAACCACCATAATGGCATCATTTTGCTTGTTTGATTTAGGCAATCCGATGATAAAATCCATGGAGATGGTTTCCCATTTCCACTTTGGAATTGGTAGGGGATGAAACAATACTGATGGATGTCTGTGCTCCACATTAACTTGCTGACATTCTAATCATTTATCCAAGTAGTCATCTATGTCCTTCTTCATTCTCAACCAATAAAATAGTTTCTTGGTGGTTGTGATCATTTTATGATAACTAGGGTGACCCATGTATGGTATTTTATGTAGTTCATCCATTATAAATCTCTTCAAGTCGTCACAATTTGGGATATACACCCTACCCTTGTAAGTCAACATGCCATCATTCAATAGTTGATTTCCCTCATACTTCATCCCCGTGGACTCTTTCTTTAAATATGATTTCACAGTTTTGAAAAACTCATCTAATTCTTGTGCACTTTTGACTCTCTCCTTGATGTATGATTCACATGTACTCATAACTCGCAAGTGAATCACTTTCATACTTATATTGAGGGAATCAACCACTCTGTTTTCCTTTCCCTTAATATGTTTGATTTTCTATTTGAGTAATCTTCATCATTTCTCTTATTTTTCTTATGAGAACATTTTTTTAGCAAAATGACCAATACCATCACAATTAAAACAAATCAAAGGAATCTTACCTCTATATATGTCATTGGTTTCCTTGTTCAATCTTCTGACAAAGTTGGCTACTTCTTCATCATCTTCCGATATGTCACTGCTGCTGCTATGTTATTTTTCCTTTTCCTTTCCCTTTTTCTTTGACCTTTTGGATGCTTTGAAGGGTGTTTCTTTTATACATGGATTTTCCTGTTCAATTCTCATTTCATATGCTGTGAAGATTCCATGTAGTTCATCCATGCTTATTGAGTTTAGATCTACTCTTTCTTCTAGTGCTGATGTCTTAGGGTTAAATCTCATAGGAAGATATCTTAGTACGTTTTGAACAGTTATAGATTCTTTGATTTCTTCTCCCAATCCTATGATTGCATTTATTGTTTCATCGATTCATAAGAAGTAAGCTACAATATTCTCATATTCCTTCATCTTTAGTTGTTTGAACTGACCTTTGTAAGTTTGAAGCTTTGTTGCTTTGAATTTTGAATCTCCTTCATAAATATTTTGAAGTTTGTCCCAAATGTCTTTAGCGGATTTACAATGTGAAACTTTGGTGAATACCAATTCACAAAGACCATTTAAAAGTGAATTTGTGGATTTGGAATGATTCTGACCGAGTTTCATTTCTTTTTCATTTGTCGACAGAACTGATGGTTCTTTGTATCCATCTACAATTGATTGCAAAATTTCAAATCCATGTTCCTGTATATATGTATTCATCCTTATGCTCCAAAATGCATACTCCTGTCCATCAAACTGTGGTATTCCATTTTTATACATGTTTCTCTCCATGATCTACCTTTCAGTGGTTAAACTAAATTCTGAAGGAACCTGCTTTGATTCCAATTGTTGGATTGCTGAGAGGGGGGGTGAATCAGTAATAGAGAAATACTATCCTTTTTAACCATATAATGCAAGTGTTATATCAATGTACCACTATCATCCAATAATTGCATAGTAAATAAAAAATGAACAAATGAGCAATCATACACATACACAGTACACCAATGTTTTTACATGGAAACCCAAAGCGGGAGAAAACCACAGAATAATTTTTCTTATATGTCTTGAAGAATTACATTCATTGGAAGCACCAACTTCCTTTGTTTTCCAGATGCAACTGGAAGGAGTCTCCAAACCCCTAGTTTCTCATGCTACAACCTGAGGGAATCTTCAACTCCTCAATTCTCTGGATACAACTAGAAGGAGGCTACAATGCCCTATGTTCTTCGACTACAACCACTTGTGCTTGCACCATACAACCTCCCTGTAATCAATATGTACCTTAAACAAGTGCATCAACCATGCACCAACCTATACCTCAACATTAATCAACCTGTACCATAAACAAGTGCATCAACCATGCACCAACCTCAACCAAACAACCTATATTTGTAACATACCTCAACCAAAATCCCTCATCAATTTCATCATCCAGATATGATTTGTGACTTTGTGATAGACCTGGTGTATATGATCACATACCTGCAAACCTTCCTTAACAAGAGACTAGCATTTTCATCAAATTTTACTTTAGTCTCACATGACTAGTTTTGGATTAGTCAACAACCCTAACTTGCAATAATCATAACTATGCCCCTGTAATGAATATATATATGAAAATGGTACACAATGTTCTTCAATTTCTTTTATGCAATTCCTCCAGGTTGCACTACTTGGAACCTCTCAGAAAATGAGTTATGGAAAAAATGGCATACCTTGTTGAATTTTGGCTTATTCTAGAGAGTGAACTTGTAGAGCGTTCCCCGCATAGAATATTTGTTGTATGGATCGAAAAATTGTACAAAAACTACTATAGATTGTACTCTAACCAATGCATTTGGTATTATTGAATTTTTATCTGTTATGAAGAAGTTATGACATTTTTACCCAAAACACCTATTTTAGACTAGTTTCAAGACTAGCCACAAACCCTATTTTCCACGGAGTGTAACTCCAAAAATACAACGACCCATAAGCTGAAATGTGCATCACAGATACTTGGATATTTTTCCTCAACGACCTCCCAATTTCATGTTCTAAATCATTCTAGAAAAAAAGTTATTGTGAAAATGATGAGATGACCTGTAAATAACATACCTTAGAAAACATCATCAAAAGAATTTATCCTCCCTTGAATTTCAACCTTCTTTACTTCAACTTCAACTTCCTCTGAAATTTAGCTTAGATATCCTTTGGTTACCTCAGCCACTTGTAGATATT
>SNQJ01S0035585.1:182296-192313 GCA_010110895.2 Picea sitchensis | reverse complement strand
GACTTCTTCTTCAAGTTTTCCATTCATAAAATGTTATTTTATATCCATCTCATACACTTTAATATTCTTGGAGCATGCATAAGATAAAATCAATCGGATTGCTTCCATTCTGGAAACTGGGGAAAATGTCTCTTCAAAGTCAATTACTTCAATCTGTGCGTATCCTTTACATACCAATCTGGATTTGTTTCTTGTACATTTTCCATATTCATTCAATTTATTTCAGAATACCCACTTTGTGCCAATCACATTCTTATTCTTTGGTCTTGGAACCAATTTCCAAGTGTCATTCTTCTCTATTTGATCCAATTCTTCATCCACTGTAAGGTAGCTAGAGAGGTAGTGGGGAGTCCCAGAGGGCCCATAGTGATAATAGTGAAGGTCATTCAATGTAAGGTGGAATAGGTCCACTATATTATTAAATAAGGTCCACTATGGTAGTTAGATATAATAAATGGGTAGTTAGATATAATAAATGTAAGAAAACTTCTTAGAAGCTTCTACTTCTAGAAGATTCCTCCTCTAGAATGTTCTTAGGTGATGGTAACACTATATAAAGGGGTTAAAGCAATGTAAGGGGACATGAAGAGAATTATTGTATTTGGAGTGGTATCTCAATAGGAGGATGCCCCCTCAAAGAGGCAAGTGAACATGAGAGGATCTCTTCCATAATAGGATCCATTGTATGGTGTTTCCCTACCTCAAGGGTTTATATAATAAAGTTTCCGTTTCTATATTGTTCTCTGAATATTTATGGTATTTTTTTATGCAAGTATTTGGTTTTTAACAAGTGGTATCAGAGCACTTTCTTTGGCATACATTGTGGACAATTTTTTTTTATTTTTGCAAATTTTTTTCAGAGAAGAAAAAAGAGGGTCGCGACATTCCAGAAATTTTTGGTATATTTCTATGCAAAATTTGTAGAAACATGTTGTATATATGAGTTCCTCTCAGAAAAACACCCAAGTTAAAAAAACAATCGTCTGAAACAGAGTCCAGGAAGTCAAGATATTGAAGTTTTAAAATCTGCAATTTTCAGGGTTTTTTCCGCGGACAATGGCGTGATTTGTTTTATTTCTGTAGCAGCCGAAGGCTGAATTTGCCCAAAAAAATTACAGATATGAGTTTATCTCACAATTTCACCCAATTTAAAAAACAAAACAACTGAAATGGAGCCCGCGAAGTGAAGTTATGAGCATTTTAAATTCAACAGTTTTTTAGGGTTTTTCCGGAAAACGCCGCGATTTTCTGCAGTAATTTATTGTTCTATTTTTTGGGTTTTTTAGTGATGGCGGTGGAACTACAGAGTTTATAAATTTTCATAGGTTGCTCAGATGTATATTTCTTCTCAAAACCTCAAATAAAATTCTACATATTACTGAAGCATTCAAAGCCCAATTGTTTGACACATTGAATGACATATTGTATGACTTTGTAGATGGCCTCACAGACGACATCAATGATATTTTTCATAGTATTAAAGATTCATTGGATAACATGCAGGACACATTTATTATGGAGGACCTCATGGATGAATATAATCAAGAAATATATGTTTGGTATGATTTTGAGGCCGATTGCGATGATTGGTATATGGATAGTTGTCATTTCTGGGATGACAACCACTTCCATATTTTATTTGATGACTCTACTCCACCTTATGTAGAGAGAATCAATGTGAAAAATTGAGAGCCAATGATTATTACCAGTGTCCATCCTGCATATTCTACAGTGGTATTATTCCTTCTAGATTCTGCTACGACTCTTTTCCACTATGTGGATTGATCTTCTTATTTGGATCCACATGATGGGTTTCAGTCTTTGGAGCATCATTTTGAGTTGGTTATTGGGTTCCAAAATATTCCATGGAGAATTCACATGAACACTTGGACATGGGACCCGTGATTACAATGGCGTTTGGACTACTTCAACATGGTGTTTTTTCTTTCTACATGGGACCTTAGTTCTCCAATCTTCTTCAACATTATGGTCCATAATTATCCATGGGACCCTGGTATATGCTTGTACATCACACATTGAGGACAATGCTTTCATAAGGGGGATGGAATGTAAGGTAGCTAAAGAGGTAGTGGGGAGGCCCAGAGGGACCATAGTGATAATAGTGGAGTCCATTCAATGTAAGGTGGACTAGGTCCACTATATTATTAAATAAGGTCCACTATGGTAGTCAGATATAATAAATGTAAGAGGACTTCTTAGAAGGTTCTACTTCTAGAGGATTCCTTCTCTAGAATGTTCTTAGGTGATGGTAACATTATATAAAGGGGTTCAAGAAATGTAAGGGGACATGAAGAGAATTATTGTATTTGGAGTGGTAGCTCAATAGGAGGATGCCCCCTCGAAGAGGCAAGTGAACATGAGAGGATCCCTTCCATAATAGGATCCATTGTATGGTGTTTCCATACCTCAAGGGTTTCTATAATAAAGTTGTGGATTTATATATTGTTTTCTAAATATTTTTGGTATTTTTGTATGCAAGTATTTGGTTCTTAACATCCATGACCTTATTCAAAAATTCATCCTTGCTGGCCTCATCAAAATTGTTTAGTTCAATCATAGATGAGAGTGCTATGTGAGTTTGTTTTGGTGAACAGATTCTTCTTCTAGTCTCAACTCCTGCATATTTGTTTTCGATAATCTGATCTGAAGGATGATTCTTCTGTACTCATTTTCTAGGTGTATTTAGAGGCACTTGCTGAACTTGCTCTACTACTTCTTTCTGATCCTCTTCATCTTCCCCTTCTACTTCTTCTTCAACTTCTACTTCTTCTTTGTAAAGTTGTTCCATTGATTCATTTTCTTCTTCCTTTAATTATCGTCTACCTGTTTCATCAATTATTACATTGATACTTTCCAAAAATTTGTTCAACCTCAGGTTGTAACACTTGTATGCTTTCCTTATATTTCAGTAACCAACAAGTACTCCTTTGTCCACACGACAGTCAAACTTTCCCATTCTTCCATCTTCTCTTTTGATGTAGCATTTGCTTCCAAATACTCTGAAGTGCTTGATGGGTGTTCTATATGCACTAAAAACACACTAAAAACCCTCAATTAAATTGTCAACCCGAGGTAAGTAAAATTAGAGTTGTAGAAAAATGTATGCCAAGGTAGAAGGGTTGGTAGTAGTATAGTCTAACTAAGGAAGTGGCTATCTAAGGGCTAATCTATTCAAGCAAATCTATCTAATAAGAAAACCCTACTATGCAACTTTAAATTATGTAACCTAAGTACTTTTGGACCAAGGATCGATGGATAGTTCTAGGAAAACAAGTGAAAACCCTACTTGAAGAAAACTAGTTCAATCATAACAATAAGAAAAAACAACTATTTAAGCATAACAATAAACAAATAGAAAAAACAAACTACATTAACTAGCCTACCTAAATTCAATAAACAACTATCCTATGAAAGCAAGTAAATGAACAAGAAACTATACTATCAAAAAAAGAATAGACAAGTAAGTAATTAAACTATTAAAGCAAGTAAACAACTAACTAATCTAGGATAACTTCTACAACAAGTTAAACTAATAAAACTACTCAATAAGCAACCAACTAAGAGACAAGTGAACTCTATTCTTAATACAACTATTTCTAATTTACAAAAGGAAATCTACTTAATTGAAAGAAAGAAGAATTAACAAGTAATTCTTAATCTATGAGAAGAAAACTACTCTTTAACCTACAGAAGCAAAAGACTATCTATCCTACAACAACAATACAACTATCTTCTGATCTATGAAAGCAAGAAACTATCTTTTAACTGATGAAAACTCAAATATAGTGTTGATGATTGTGTGAATGTCTCATGTGTCTTATAATATCACGATGGCACTTGACAATGAGATATAATTCAAGAGATATAAACTCGATATTAATTTCAATAGAAAAGTGAAAGGTGTGGATTAAGCAGTCCAATGAGAACTTAGCCATTACAGAAACAACGATAATTACCCTGCAAATTCATGTGATTATTACTCATGCATTAACCATCAACAATATAACGAGATTATAATTGTACTCTATGCTATGTAATCAAAACTCATAACTACATTCAATCATTAACTAAAAATTGGAATTGCAACCTAAATCTAGGAAAGAAATTGCATAAAGTAAAACTAAGCTAGACCTATTTCAACAATTCAAATTGCAAAAAGGAAAATGCTTATAAATATAAATTAAACATGATTCTAGCATATAGCAAGTAAACTAATGAATAAATTAATCAACAACTAGTTAAGGAAAATCTAAATGATAACTGAATAGGCAATCTACAAATAAAAACTGAAGCTAACCCTATCCATCCACCAAAGCCTCGTTAAAGAAAACATAAACTAAAATTATGTTCTACTCTGTTTCAAACTCTGTTTTAAACTTGATTTTAAAATCATAAATAAAATACAATCTAATATTTAATTGCACGCATGGTTAGTGTATAAGTTTGCAAACTTGTTCCTACTAACTACAAGTCAGTGCATATTAACAAAAGCCTTCATACTAACCTACAAAAATAACTAAACAGTTAAACTATAACAACAAATTATATAACAAAGGAAAAATAGCAATTCATGTATAGGAAATGAGATAAAAGACATCTAAGATATGGAATTCATAAATAAACTCATAGAACAGTTACCAGACTGTTGGTGGGCCCCCAAGAAGTCGTGGTCACTTCTCAAATGCACACCACAAACTCAACAAAGTGATTTCACCATTAAAACTCAAAAACATAGTTTTATATAATTCTGGCAAATGAAAATGGCAAAACAGAGGAAAATTGTGTTTGTCTCTAACACACTATTTCTTCAGCTTCTTAAATAGTGTATGACCACCACGGTGGTATTTATAATATTTACATACCAAGAGGTTGACCACTGGAGGGTCGAACCTCTTGTAAAAATAAAAAATTACATTAATGGTGCCCTAACTGCCGAAATGGAGCGAGCCAATAATCACCTTGATTAACAACCCAAACTGAGTTGTCAAGAGTTCAATAGCTGGAGGGGGAAAGCACGAGAAAAACTCATGTTCCTGATTCACCCATCACTAGCCACCAAATCTCCCATCGTTTTTGTGCAAGATGGGGTGCTGGACCGGGTACCAGATTGAGTACTGGATGGAGTGCCAGACTGAGTGCCAGACGCAAAAATATGATGCGATTTTTCCCTATAACACCAAAAAATGTGAATTATATCTCAAAAAACATAAAATCACACTGAATCATACTCAAGATCATCATAAAACACAAATTATGCATACTTGGTGTGGATCATACTGTTTTGGCACAAAATCCCTTCAAAAACTTCTCCAAAACATGAAAACGCATATATACATTCAACAAAAGTATCTAATAAATGTCATAAAACTAATCATTTCTCGGGCCCAACATTACCCCCACACTTACGATTTTGCAGGTCCCACTGCAAACAAAACAAAATTTCCCCTTGTGACTAAGCTTGTTGAGGAGGATCAGGTTTGGAAGCTTCTCCTTCTTGCCGTGAATACTTTTCCTTATGCCTCTTGTGTTTCTTAAGTTGTGCTCTGAGGCTGCAGTTGGATTTGGTCATATCATCAACCAACCGCTGAAGAGAGTTTACCTTTGCTTGGAGGATTGCATCATCATGATGAAGGTGTGTGTCTATTGTCTTCCTCTCTTCCAACTGTTGGAGGATCTGAGAATTCTCTTTTTGTAGCTTCTCAATGGTTGGGGCAGAATCAATGATCTTAGAGGAAGGCTTAGATCCTTTGAGAGATGTGGACAATCTATCATTCTTAGGATCTAGAGTAGGCATGGGTGAAGTAGGAGTAATAGGGGATTGATAAGGAGTGGTAGGTTCTGATTTTGTCTTCCTTTGTGGCTCTAATCCATCCGCAAAAACTTCCCTAAGTCTCTTGTGAGGGATCTCAAGATCAGAGGACACTTGGATAGGATCCGAAGCAGGAAGGGGTTTTGCATAAGGTTTTTTTCTTGTGCTTCGGGTACTCTTTAGAAAGGGTCCTTTACCAAATCAATTGGCTCCCCTCCTATTTGTGGGAACTATGGGAAATTATTGTTGAATCACTTCTTGGATGTTTTTAGGTGTGGGATCAAGAGAGATTGAAGGCATCGAGGGGTTAACAATAGGCTTCTTTTGATCTTTACTCTTTCTCTTTTTACCCGATGAGGAAGAAGGGATGCCAACAATCTTTTTTTATTGTTCCAGTAAAGAAATGGTTTGGTAAAGGGGGTTTGGAGTTCTTGGAGAGCGGGGCTTGGATGGAGAGATAGTCCTTAGGCCAAGTGGATTTTTTCCGGTCTTAATTGTCAAGTGAGGGTTTGAAAATTGATAGATAAATGCATCCCAAGTTTTCCCCTGTTTCTCTAATTCATATAGAACAAGGAGTTTGATTAAGCCATGGTGCAAAAGGATGTTGTGGTGATTATTTACGTTCTTCCTCACTTGAGAGTACATTTTTTCCAAGCTCTTTAGAAAGTAGAAGGGAAAATTCAAAGGTTTGTTGAACTGAAAATGAGCTAGCAATCTGAAATGACAGGATTTTAAAGTGGAATATCTACCTTCGCATGTGATCAACCTCGTGATGATGATGAGAGGTTTGATCAATTCCTCCTTTATCCATTCCCTGAAATATCCTTTTTCTCCTGAAATGTTCTGGAATTCGGGCTTAAAAATCCTGTTATAACTTGAGTGCAACAACTGGTGGTTTTTGAACCATCTATCTCCCATTCTTGGAAGCTTCATGGCTGCAGCAATTGACTCTACTAAAAGATAAAAGGAAAGAGACCCCACACGCGCTGTCTTCCCATTGAAACTAAGGGAAAATTGCATGGAGATGCCATCATCGTGGCCCTACAAGTTAGAGAAAAATGGACCCTGACCTGTGCGCAAAAACACCTCTCTACAATGTGCAAATTCAGGAATGGAAAAAAGATCTGCATAGGAAGAGGGTTCATAGCTCTTGGGCATTGTGATGAGGTGAAGAGATGGACAGAGGTGAAATTCACCAAGAGAAGGTGTGATCGGGCCAAGGGATGGCACAAATTGAGCACGAGCCGAACGTGATTTGAACAGGGGAAGAAATGGCAGAGGTTGAGTGTGATTTCTTAACACAGGGCAAGGAAAATTTAAAAGTGAATTGGGATAATAGGTTACCCAACCCGTATTTTAATGCGCCTATGGTGGAGTTGGTTGCACACATGTGCACACAAGCTGCCATGTGTGGGAGATTTCGAATTCGAAGGAAATTTTTTAGGGGAAAGTTTAATGATGCGCAATTAGATCAATGTCCAAGTCTTTTGACTTGGACATTTGATCATGAACATTTCTAAAGTTTGCATCCTCACTCTTAATTGCCTGCAGCCAATTTAATTGAATGTCATTGATTCCTGGTTACCTAGAATTGTGGACAGTTACTGGTGTGTAATTCATATGGTACTTCATTCGACACCCCATACAGAAATTCATACGTTACTTCATATGACACTTTTGTGTTAAATACATTTTTACCACCTGTAATGGATAGCCTGCAATATTGAAATGTTTTTGACAATCACAGTGGTTAAGATCAGAGGAAGGATGCTCCATTGTTGTTGATTTTTCCACCATGCTCAATGAATTCTCTTGCATATGGCATGTAATGTCAAAGAACCTACAATGAACAGGTTATAGCAAGCATAAGACATGTAATGTCAAACCTACAATGTACAACTTGTAACGAGAAATAAACTGATAAAAGTGGTGTGTTAAGTATATGTTCAAAAATTTATAACACACAGGAGTTTAACACTTTAAAAATAAAATGACTATTAATGTAATAACTTGTATCATGGAAATAATAAAAAAATTCTTGCAAATATTTATTTCTCCAGGCCATGATCATTTGTCAGCTCATGAACCCCTCCCCCACACCTAAGTATTATGACACCTCACAATCAAAAGTATAGGAAACCAGTCAGTTCCCCCAATAGTCGAAGATTTATAGTATGTCAAGTGTAAAGATAAATTTCACAAATTGGTCTGACAAGACAATTAGAAGATGACCCCACCTATAGGATAAGAGATCCTATATATAGATAAGAAGAGGTAGGCAAGAGGGTTTCAATATAGTCTTAGAGTTAGTTCCCAATGGAAATTTTATGGAGTTCATTAACCTTAGATTAACCATACATACTTCATGTCATCTTTGTCTCCAATTAATTCGTACATTAGGACAAGTTTAAATTTATTATTTATTTTTTATCAGATTACCATCCTCGCTAGGTAGAATTCCCTGCTTCCAGTAAGCCTGTTCAATACTCTGGTGGGTTTACCTAGTCATACCACATACCGGTACCCACTGCCAGTAGACCTATTCAGTATCCTAACGGGTTAGCCTCTTACACCCTTAGAGACTGGTCCTCCATCTTTTAATATTTTAGTATAAGAATGCTTTATGCAAGAAGATGGGGGGACAACTTTGAAAACAACTTTTTCTTTCTTTTGTTTAATTGGGATGGTATTTATGTTAGAGGATGACTTTTCGTTATATTACTTAGTGATTGTCCCGATGTAAGGGGTACTTAAGAGGGCGTGGCCTATCTAAAGATATGATATAGTCAAGGTATTTAGTGTGTAGTGGATGGTACCATTGAGAAAGAACAGAAATGTATCTCTAGTCTCAACTCACTTTCTTCTTTTGTAGTTATTGTGATGTTTCCATGACTAACCACTAATTAGACCTCATTGTTACTCTTTGATAAATACACTTTACTCACTTACTCAGATTTATTAGAAAAAATGTACGAGAGACCTCTAGGCTTGATAGTTATGGTATCACTTCCTTATACAGTGGTGAAGAGTTTCAAGAGAAACTGCTTTGGAATGCCTTAAGATTTTTTTTTTTTTTGCAAAAATATGGCTAATTACAGTAAGTCAATATTCATTTGATGCTTAGCAGACAACAAAATTAAAGTGTAACAATGTTTTGAAGAAAAAATCCTTCTTTTATATTTCCTTGAAACTGTCTACTCTTGGTGAAATGAATACTTATGAAAATCTCTAGAATTGCCTTATTAACAAAATTCAAAAAACTATTTACATATGTACAATAGAAAATTTAGAAAAATTTTCAAGAACAAGGGGGGACTTCCCCATCTACTAAGGCCAATGTCTTATCCATTGACATAACCTGTAGAAAATCCTCTTTGGAAATGGTCTTATGATAAAAATTGAGTCGGTTTCCATTTACTACAAAGGAGACTTGTCCATCATCAATTGTTTTAATTTTTACATCGCCATCGTCATATACAGTGTCTACCTGTTATAACCCTAAATTGCACCACACATGCTTACCTGGCATCAGGCCAACTCATATCCCTTCTTTGCCAAAAAAATACTGAACAAATCTTCTAAAAACTCCATTTTTAAAAAGCAAACTCTAGTAGGCCCACTACAGCCCGCGGGCAAACGCTAGCAGGCCCATTACAGCCTGCGGGGCATCCGCTAGCAGGCCCACTACAGCCCGCGTTTGCCTTCAGAATCACAAAAACGGAAAGTTGCCGACGGGAAAAAAATCCTTGGGTCAGTTAACTAGAACTCCCGGCCATGCATGGCCGAGAGTNTTACCTGGCATCAGGCCAACTCATATCCCTTCTTTGCCAAAAAAATACTGAACAAATCTTCTAAAAACTCCATTTTTAAAAAGCAAACTCTAGTAGGCCCACTACAGCCCGCGGGCAAACGCTAGCAGGCCCATTACAGCCTGTGGGGCATCCGCTAGCCGGCCCACTACAACCCGCGTTTGCCTTCAGAATCACAAAAATGGAAAGTTGCCGACGGGACAAAAATCCTTGGGTCAGTTAACTAGAACTCCCGGCCATGCATGGCCGAGAGTTCGTCCAAAACCCTAGCTCCTTCTAGCCTATAAAAGAAGGGGTAGGGGTACTATTCAAAGGAGGAAAAATCATAGCAAAGAAACTCTGCCAAATTGCCAAGTCCGTTTTGTCCCAACCCTTTAG
>SNQJ01S0035585.1:163591-182286 GCA_010110895.2 Picea sitchensis | reverse complement strand
TTTTGAATTGGGAATCAAGCAATAGATCCCAATCACCAGGTTGGAAGTGTTTCTTCTTAATAAACTTGTCATGCCACTTGCTCCTCTAGTTTTGGACTAATATTGTCTGTTGGATGGCATCTTGCCTGATTTCATCCAAATCATTCAATTGTAGGGCTCATTTCTTCTGAGCCTCATCTAAGTTCAATCCCAATTATGTGGAAATATGGAAGGTCCTTGGAATTCTATTGGTAGAAGTACTTGTTTCTTGTACACTAGCTCATAAGGGGTATGCCTAGTGGTGTTTCTCCAGGTGGTCCAGTATGCCCACAAAGCCTTTGGGAGCCTATCAAATCAATCCCAGTGATGTAATTGAACATTCTTGGTCAATATGGATTCCAAAACTTTGTTTTTAGATTCTACCTAACCATTTTCTTGCGGGTGGTATGGAGAATATTTACGATGTTTAATCCCATATTTCTTTGTTATCTCTCTCATCAACTTGGAAGTGAATTGAGTTCCTTGGTCTATAAAAATTTCATGAGGGACACCGAAGTAGGTAAATATCTCTTCATAGATGAATTCGACAACAAACTTCTCTGTAGCCCTAAATAGGGCTTTTGCCTCTACCCACTTGGTGACTTTGTCTGTACAAACCAAACTATTTTTCTTTTTACGGGACATGGGTGAAATTGGTCCTACAAAGTCAAGGCCCCATTTTTTGAAGGGTTCTATCATAACTTGGGCACGCAAGGGAATTTTTTCAGTTGACGTAGGTATTCCTATCCTTTGGAAACTATCACAACTTCTCACATACTTGGCAACATCTTTGAAAATTCTAGGCCAATAGTAACCCAAATGTAACACCTTATATGTTGTGCGTTTGTCTGAAAAATGACCACCACATGGTCCATCATGACAACTTCATAGTATGTCAGGTACCTCGTCTTCTCGAACACATCTATGAATAATCAAATCAGGACTTGTGCTAAAAGGTTCATGACCAACCCAAAAGTAATTAGCACTCTGTGTAATAATTTTCCACTTTTCATGAGGTGACAAATGAGACGACAACTTCCTAGTAGCCAGATATTTTTCCATATCCGCAAACCATAGGGTGTTGACAAAGAGGGAAAAAAGATGCTCGTCTGGGAAACTATCATCTACAGGGATATCATCATCTTCATTTTTTATTTGGGAAAGAAAATCAACTACCACATTATCCTTTCCAGGTCATTCAAGCATAGTGATATTAAATTCTTGCAATAACAGGATCCACCTAGTCACTCGACCATTAGTTATGGGTTTGTTCATGGGAAATATAATGGTGGAATGATCTGTATTTACAAATACTTTGTAGCCTGTAATGTAATGACGAAACCTATTGATAGCATGAAAAACTGCCAAGAATTCCTTCTCGGTAACTGTGTAGTTTAGCTCAGTAGGGGACAAGTTATTGCTCACAAAATAAATGGAATAGGACTGCTGGTCCTCTTTCTTCCCTAATACCCCTCCTATTGCAGTTTCAGGGGCATCAATGGATATATGAAATGGGAGAGTCCAATTGGGCCCTCTAAAAACTGGTGCCACAAACAACTTAGCTTTTAGGGTTTCAAAGGAAGTTTGACACTGCTCAGTCCAGACAAAATCAACATCTTTTATTAATCATCCAAACATAGGTGGAACAATCTTTGTAAAATTTTCAATAAACTGGCAGTAATATCCGACATGTCCAAGAAATATTATCACCTCTTTATGAGTCTTGCGGGGTGGAAGTATGACGATGACCTCAATCTTTGCAGGATTGACTTTTATCCCTTCATATGAAACATGATGTCCTAGAACCACTCCCTCAGTCAACAACATTTTAAAATTTTCATGACTTAGAGACAGGCTCGTTTCTTGGCATATGATAAGGACTTTTTATAAGTTGTCTAAGGCTTCCTGGTAAGTGTTTCCATAAAATGTGAAGTCATCCATGTAGACCTCCACACAATCATGAATAAGATCAACAAATATCCCTAGTACTACTCGTTGAAATGTGACAGGAGCATTACACAATCCAAATGGTAATACCCTATAGGCATAGGTTCCCCAAGGAAAAGTAAAGGTAGTCTTGTTCTGGTCCTTGGGTGCTATAAGAATATGATTGTACCTGTTGTACCCATCAAAAAAGGAAAAATACTTCTTTCTAGACAAGGTATCTAGAAATTGGTCAATGAAAGGGAGAGGAAAGTAATCTTTTAGAGTGGCATTGTTGAGTTCCCATAAATCAACACAAATTCTCCATTTCCCGGTCACTTTATTTGGAACCACTACAAGTGGGGATACCCACTTACTATTGGAGATGGGATAAATAAATCTGACATTTAACAACTTTTGGATCTCCTCCTTGACTATATCTTTGAGTGTTGGGTTCATCCTTCTATGGGGTTACCTAATAGGTGTTACTTCCCCCTGGGTATATATGTGATGGATGCATGTGTCAGGGTGTATACCCTTCATGTTAGTGTATTACCAGGCAAATGCTCCTAATTGTTCTTTAAGGATACATACTAACTATTTCTGTTGGTCTACATCTAGCCCATAGTTTATATGTAAAAAATTCCTTGGACTAATCTCATAGGGAAGAGTATAACACATGGAAAACTCATCTATCTTGAAGATAAAATATGTCGAAGAAAAAATGGATGGGTCCAATTGTTCCTGAAATTATTCCCCAAACATGTACTCAAATTGGGGAAAAGACTATGGAAAATCTACACATGTGATTGTAGAAATAAACTGGTTTAGCACATTTTCTGTTGTGTGCTCCTAAAGTGACCATTCATGGTCACTTGGAAATACGATTTATTCCCAGTCCTCATTCTTGTATCGACACTCAAGCCACCATATATTTTCTATGATAGGTTGAGCTGGAGGGTAGATGGTGAGCTTCTGGATAGAAAACCCGTTTGAGATGGTCATTTATCCCTCTCTACAACCAATAAATGCATTAGTTGTGGCTAACCAAGGTCTTCCCAAAATGACGGGATGGCCTTTGGTATGGTCCTTTGAGTGAATGGCAATAAAATCTACTGGGTATTCCCATCAGGCTAAAGTAACCATGATATCATCTAAAATTCCTTCAGGTATAACCCTAGTCTTCTCTGCTAATTCCAAAATGGTTGGGGTAGTCCTAAGAAGAGGTTGTAACTTTAATTGCTCCAAGGTAGTAGCAGTCATAACATTGATGTCTGCCCCTAAATCTATGAGAGTATTCCCAATGGAGACCTCATTAATTCTTATGGTCACTATGGGGTTTCCAGGGTTCCCATATTTTTCTAGCTTTGGCTTCTTTGATATGTATTCGGAAAGATATCCTATTAAGTGTACTGTAGGAGGGTCCTTTTGCTTCCTACCCAGCTTCTTAATAAAAAATTATTTTACTACCTTACTATAGATTGGAATGTATTTAATGGCTTGAAGCAGGGGAATATTGACACACATATTCTTCAATTCATTCAAAATGTCAAATTCCAATCTGGTGGTAGGTTTCTCTATTACCAATCTGTCTGGATAAGGAGGGGCCTTTGTGCTTTGTGAAGGCTCATTTTGGGGAAGCTTAGGTTCTTGGTTCTTTAGGATAATAACATCTTCCCACCTAGTTTTATCCATGGGTTGTTTGGTGGTTTCCTCTTCTTCTTTTTCCTGGATGACTATTGAAGGTCTCTACCTATCCACAACTTTTCCCTATCTTAGTTGAATTTCCTATAATGGAACATGAGTAATAACATATGTTGGGAGGGCCTACATCTCAACATTATGAAGAGGTTGAGGGGGTTGTTATTAGGATTGGGCACTAGTTGTGCCGGTAATAATACTGGTCTTGGGGAACTTGTATTATGATATTGTAGCAGTTGTTGTTGTGGAATAGGAGGTAAAGGTGGTGGAACAAAAATTGGCAGAAGCTACAAAGTGTTTGGTGGAAACTGAGGATAAGGATGGTTGGACATAGGGATATGTGGAGTTTTAGGGTTTCTTTGGTTATGTCCCCCTCTCCATCCTTGGAGCCAAGGATGTTGGTATTGATTAGACCAATTTTTCCAACTTGGTGAGTTCCACTGTTTTTGTTGTTGATAATAGGGTGGAACTTGATATTGTAGATCTGGGTATGTGGGCTGGTTCCTAGGCTACCATGGCCTCCTAGGTGCATAATAAGACTCCCCAGGATCTCCACTCTTATAGATGGATAATAAACCGGGCAATGATGGACATTTCTCAGTTAAATGGTCTTATGTACAGAAGCCACAATTTGAAATGTTATCTAATGGGCATTCCCTTGAGGAATGCTTCCTCCTGCATCTTGGGCAATATATGCTCATTGCTTCATTTTCCTCCTCCTGTTTCTTTTTAATTTTGAGGGTGTCCAACTGGGAACCTATTGTGATTAATATGTCTATCTTGAATTTCTCTAAAAGGTTCCCTATCTCTTCTCTTGTGATACCACCTGAACTAAATATTTTTAAGCTTCTATTATAAGGGTCCCGAACATTCTTTCTTGTTTTGGCTCTACTCCTTGAGTAATTTTTACACATTTCACATATTTCAAAAAATGGTTTATGGGATATGTCACTTGATGCCATCAGGTTAAGCATATCTAGATATTCTTTTGGAATTCCCTTAAGGAAAATATCCCTAACTGCATCCTTTGGGAGGTCATGGTATTTTGAATTCTGGGAGATATAACCAAATCGTTCCATATAATCTTTGAGGGTCTCGTCTTCTAATTGTTGGATTTTAAATATGTCATTAGGAGACTCCTTGGTCTTGCAGTAGTCTTGGTACTTTTTAATAAATATATCTTTCATGGCTTCCCAAGACCTAATACTGGATTCTCCCAACCCCATGAACTATCTTAGTGCAGAGTATTTGAGGGTGGCAGGAAAGAGTTTTAGTTTCTGGGCATCTTGTACGTAGTTGTATCTCCTACACAAGATGTCGAATTCAAATAGGAAGGTGTCTGCATATTCACTGTTTTTACCATAAAAGGTAGGCAGTGCTGAGAGAGGAATATTCTTCATGTTGACATTTGGGGTGGTGTCCAAAATTGGAAACCCGAAGGTAGTTTCAGTTTGGTTTCCAGTTTCTTCTTCCTCCCCGTGTCTTACATTGTTATGATCCTCCTGATCATCCATGCTGGTTTGATTTCCAAAAAGAGAGTACCTAGGTGGTTTTATCTTTGAATAGAACAAGGTTTCTCTTTGATGGAAAGGTCTTCCTACTGATTGGATATCTGGGACTCTACTCGAGTTGGTTGAGATTATTGGTGCCAAAGTTTCTATGTCAATTTGAGAGATAATTACGTTGGCTGAACTACCAAACAAATTATTCACCTATTCAGGGTCTATGATATCCTCAAAGTTAGGATCTCCTGGTGGTGGTGTAAAAGAAAAGGTTGCATTGTTTGGTTCCGCGGAAGGCTTGAGTGGTCTTGCCTCTTTGAGTTGAGCTAGCTCCTATTTTTCGGTATTGGTATGCAGAGATTATGAGTGGAACATTCCTTCCCTCAAAAATATTAGAAGGAACCTTGGTTGAAAGGTCTGATTTACATTTAATGTATCTCCCTTTTGGGTCTCTAGGTCTGATTTACAAAATAAAAAAGAAAAATCTACCATTGGGTTTCGGGGAGCCTGCAATAGCAGATGCACAGGTTCTTACCTCTTGTCTTAAAGTTCTCTCACCACCAATCTAATGCTAAGGTTTAAAAATGATCTATTTCCTAACTATTTACTACCTTGAGACAACTCCCTTACAACGACGCCAAAAATTATGGGTGTTATATATGCACTAAAAACACACTAAAAACCCTCAATTAAATTATCAACTCGGGGTAAGTAAACTTAGAGTTGTAGCAAAATATATGCCAAGGTAGAAGGGTTGGTAGTAGTATAGTCTAACTAAGGAAGTGGCTATCTAAGGGCTAATCTATTCAAGCAAAGATATCAAATAATCAAACCCTACTAAGAAACTTTAAACTATGTATCCTAAGTACTTTTGGATCAAGTATCGATGGATAGTTCTAGGAAAACAAGTCAAAACCCTACTTGAAGCAAACTAGTTCAATCATAACAATAAGCAAAACAATAAACAAATAGCAAAAGCAAACTACTTTAACTAGCCTACCTAAATTCAATAAAAAACTATCCTGTGAAATCAAGTAAATGAACAAGAAACTATACTATCAAAGCAAGAATAGACAAGTAAGTAATTAAACTATTAAATCAAGTAAACACCTAACTAACCTAGAATAACTTCTACAACAAGTTAAATTAATAAAACTACTCAATAAGCAACCAACTAAGAGACAAGTGAACTCTATTCTTAATACAACTATTTCTAATTTACAAAAGGAAATCTACTTAATTGAAATAAATAAGAATTAACAACTAATTCTTAATCTATGAGAAACAAACTACTCTTTAACCTACCAAAGAAAAAGACTATCTATCCTACAACAACAATAAAACTATCTTCTGATCTATGAAAGCAAGAAACTATCTTTTAACTGATGAAAAATGAAATATAGTGTTGATGATTGTGTGAATGTCTCTTGTGTATTATAATATCATGATGGCACTTGACAATGAAAGATAATTCAAGAGGTATAAAATCGATATTAATTTCAATAGCAAAGTGAAAGGTGTGGAGTAAGCAGTCTAATGAGAACTTAGACATTATGAAAACAATGTTAATTACCCTGCAAATTCATGTGATTATTACTCATGCATTAACCATCAACAATATAACGAGATTATAATTGTACTCTATGCTATGTAAGAAAAACTAATAACTACATTCAATCATTAAATAAAAATTGGAATTGCAACCTAAATCTAGGAAAAGAATTTCATAAAGTAAAACTAAGCTAGACCTATTTCAACAATTCAAATTGCAAAAAGGAAAATGCTTATAAACATAAATTAAACATGATTCTAGCATATAACAAGTAAACTAATGAATAAATTAATCAACAACTAGTTAAGAAAAATCTAAATGATAATTGAATAGGAAATCTACAAATAAAAACTCAAGCTAACCCTATCCATCCATCGAAGCCTCGTTAAAGAAAACATAAACTAAAATTATGTTCTACTCAGTTTCAAACTCTGTTTTAAACTTGATTTTAAAAGCATAAATAAAATACAATCTAATATTTAATCGCACATAGGGTCAGTGTATAAGTTTGCAAACTTGTTCCTACTAACTACAAGTCAGTGCATATTAACAAAAGCCTTCATACTAACCTGCAAAAAGAACTAAACAGTTAAACTATAAAAACAAATTATATAATAAAGGAAAAATAGCAATTCATGTACAGGAAATGAGATAAAATACATATAAGCTATGGAATTCATAAAGAAACTCATAGAACAATTACTAGACTGTTGGTGGGCCCCCCAGCAAGTTTTGTTCACTTCTCAAATGCACACCACGAACTTAGCAAAGCGATTTCACCATTAAAACTCAAAAAGATAGTTTTATATAATTCTGGCAAATGAAAATGGAAAAACAAAAGAAAATCGTGTTTGTCTCTAACACACTATTTCTTCAGCTACTTAACTATTGTATGACCACCACGGTGGTATTTATAAGATTTACAGACCAATAGGTCGACCACTGGAGGGTTGAACCTCTTCTAAAATCAATAAATTACATTAATGGTTCCCTAACTGTCGAAATGGAGCGAGCCAATAATCACCTTGCTTAACAACCCAACCGAGTTGTCAAGAGTTCAGTAGCTAGAGGGGGAAAGCACGAGAAAAACCCATGTTCTTGATTTGCCCATCATTTTTGTGCAAGACGGGGTGTCGGACCGGGTACTGGATTGAGTACTAGATGGAGTGCCAGATTGAGTACTGGAAGCAAAAACATGATGCGATTTTTCCCTGTAACAACAAAAAATGTGAATTAGATCTCTGGAAACATAAAATCATACTGAATCATACTCAAGATCATCATAAAACATGAATTATGCATACCTGGTGTGGATCATAGCGTTTTGGCACAAGATCCCTTAAAAAACTTCTCCAAAACATGAAAACGCATATATACATTCGGCAAAAGTATCTAATAAACGTCATAAAATTGATCATATCTCGGGCCGAACAATGATTCACATTTTCTAGTCTTCCTTTCCATAGCTCGTAGGGAATTTTGTCCATGTCATTTCTGAGCATTACTCTGTTTTGAATGTGAACCGCTGTATGCACTACATGTGTCCAAAAGATATCTGTCAATTTGGAATCCATTAGCATTGTTCAAGCCATTTACTGTACTGTCATGTTCTTTCTTTCAACAACTCCACTCTGTTGAGGTGTCCTAGAAACGAGGAATTGCCTTTTTATTCCATGCCTGTTGCAGTAGTGCATAAATTCATTTGAAGTGAAATCTCCTCCATTATCAAATATCAAACATTTGATTTTTGAATCCACTTCATTTTCAACCATTTCCTTGTAGACCTTGAAGTTTTCAAAAGCTTCTGACTTATTCCTGAGAAAGCAAATTGCAGTCATTCTTGTATAATCATAAACTAATAACATAAAGTATTTCTCACCTTTTAAACCCTTTGCTATAGTTGGTCCAACTAGATCAATATGCACAATTTCTAGTGGTCTTGTCGTCGAGTATTCCTTTGATTTGAACCTGGTCTTTGTTTGTTTTCCTTGTTGACAATGCTTGCATAAAGTGTTGGTTGGTTTTGTGATCTGGGGCATTTCTCTAAATTCTTCCATTTTTCTAAATTTGACAAGGTTATCAAATTTTATGTGATCCAGGTGGATATCAGTGGTCACCCACCTTTTCTGACTCGCTCAAAACAATTTTCTAGCAATTTTGGCAATTTACTATTTTTATAAGTTTTTAACTTCCAGGGCCATTTTGAGGGCCTAAATGAAGGATTTTCAGGATTTCACTTCTCAATTATAGTTGAAGGCTTTGATTGATCCAAAAAAATGAATCTTCTTGACAATACCTTTCCAATGGGCTATCGTGCACCTAAAACAAAGATCGTATGCAAAAGTTACGACCCCGGGAAGTTGATGTACTAACTTACCCAAACAGGGCCCACATGACTTTTGGTGCTTCATCTCCTAGGGTTAGATTTTTGGATGTCTAGCATTTTTGACATTCCTTTTTATTGTAAAAAGGACTTTAGAGCCTCATTGTAATCATATTCTTGCGAATGAGCACAACCATCGCATCTCTTCTTAGAGATAAGCCGCCATCATTCCAACAAGCTTGTTTTCCGCTGCATTTTATAGTTTCAACTTATTTCCTTATTGAATAGAAAACTAGTTTTACTATATCTCCATTATTCTTCATTAAAAATTGTTTAATAATCTGTATTCATTTCATTCTGCTCATAAAATTTGGATCAATGGTATCAGAGTGGCCTGCTCCTTGTCGTCTTAATGCATGTCCCCAATGAGGTCAACGTACAAAGAATTGGGTCTCGAGCTTGTTTCTCTTGAGGACAAAATCTCTCACACTCCCAAACAACCTCTCATGGAAAGAGAAAATGAAGATGAAGGGATAGGATATCCTTTCAAAATGTCACTTGAGGAAGCCCTCACACAATAGAGGAACAAGATGATGGGTAATTTCGTGCAAATCATTTGGCGGCTACCAACATGCGACACATCTTGCTCGAGCGGAGGCACTGCTCCCTTCAAGGTACAAAACAACTTTGATATTCCTATATTTGAAGGTCATATAGATGCAGATGTTGTAGACAAGTGGTTGAATCTACTATAAGAGTATTTTTCTGTCCATAACTTTTCGAATAGAGAAAATATTACTTTTTCACTCCTCAAAGCCATTCCCCATGTCAAAGATTGGTGGGAAAATTTATGTGAGCAAAAGGAAACAAAGGAACCCTAATTATTTACAGTCGCAACCACCTGGGAATCCTTCAGGGATGCTATTAAGGAACAATACTAACCTATCAGAATTTATGACGACTTGTATACCAAATGGACCACACTGCAGCAAGAAAGAGACTAAGTAGTGCCAATGTTCACAAATATATTCCATGCCTTGCGCACCAAGTTGGGTTTCAAAGATTCAGAGAGACATCTAGTGCTCAAGTATAGAGGTGCTTTGCATAGATACTTCCATACTGAAATGGAATTTCTAGACATCTCATCCTTGGGTGCGGCCTATCGATATGCTGTCAAAATTGAGCAGAAGCTCAAATAAAAGACATGACAATTTGGGCTTGGGAACCCCTCACAAAAAAACCAGGAAGGGGCAACCCCAACCCATAGAAAAAGGGAAGAGAAAATATGGATTGTATCATGACAACCAATCCAAGCCATAAGAAAACAAGGACACCAGAAATACAAAGAAAGATACCGGGAAGTGGTGCGACTTCCATAAGAGCCCTTGGAATAACATTGCTGACTGTCTCTCAAAGAAGTTGTTGGTGGACGAAGTGAAATCCTCTAAATCATATGCAGGTTCTGACTTTGAGTTAAAACAAAAAATGGGAATATAGATCATTGACACAGAACCTAGTGTCACCGTTTCTACCACCAAGCTCCATCCTGGTGAACCAGATGAGCCAGAAGAAGGAGAGCACCTCTTCCATTCACAAATGTGGGTAAAAGGCACCTCGATGCACTTCATCATTGCTAGCGGTATCCAGAAGAACCACATCTCAGCAGAGGTCATCAAGTGGCTTTCCCTGCTGAAAACACCACACCCACAACCCTACACCATTGGATGGATCCACCAAGAAAGCGATCTCTGTGTCAACCAACAGTGCTGACTATCGTACGGCATCAATCCCTTCAAATAAGAGGTATTGTGTGATGTTTCTCCTCTCGAAGTTTGTAATGTTATTTTTGGCCAACCTTATTTATGGAAGTGTCATGTTGATATGAGTCTAGACCTTGTAGTGTTATTATTACTTTGAACAAGAAATTGTACAGAGTACCCAAGACAGTCCCTCCTAGTGCTATTTCCTTGATCTCTGCCAAGCAATGCAGGAAGGTCATATCTCAGACTGAGAAATTTTTCTTCTTCGTGATTCGCTCTCAGAGTGAGAAAAATATCACAGCCACATCTAGGGCCTCCATGACCGATCTCTCCACACAACAAAAGCAAGTGGATAATGTCGTGGAAGAATAATCATATATCTTCTCCTCTCATACTGGGGTACCTCTGCACTGCCAAGTCAAGCATCCCATCGATCTGACCCTAGGAACACTACTACCCAATGGGCTAGTCTAACGCCACTCTCCATTAGAAAATGAGGAGATCAAGAGGCAGATCCAAGAACTTCTCCACAAGAGCACATACATCCCAACTCATCTCCTTGTGGGAGCCCAATCATGATGGTGCAGAACAAAGACATGATGTGGAGACTCTGCATTGATTATCGGGCCCTGAATAAAATCACAGTCCATAATCAGTACCTGATTCCCTGAATCGACGACCTCCTTGATCAGCTAATGGGGGCCAAATACTTGAGTAAGATTGATCTGAAGTTTGTCTACCACTAGGTCCCAATAGAACATACAGATGCATGGAAGACCACCTTCAAGTCAAAAGAAGGTCTTTTTGAATGGCTAGTCATGCCCTTTGGTTTGACAAATGCTCCAACAACTTTTATGAGGATGATGAATGATATCCTACGACCTTTCACCAATAATTTTGTAGTGGTGTATTTGGATGACTTCCTTATCTACAAAAAGACTTGGGCCGAACACTTGCAACATATTCATAAGGTTTTGCACACCCTGCGACAACACAAACTATATGAAAACATGGAAAAATCCTCCTTCGTCATGGATAGGGTCCATTACTTAGTCTACATAATTTATTTCCATGGTGTGCATGTGGATCCAACCAATATCTAGGTCATCCATGAATGGCCAGCCCCAACCACACTCATTGAGCTTCAAAGCTTCTTAGGCCTCACCAATTTCTATCGCAGGTTCATGTTGGGATTCTTTCATATCGCGTGAGCCGTTAGCCAAGTAACCAGAGGTGGCGGTAAGGAAAAATTTGTGTGGGGCCTGTCCCAGCAGCAAGACTTCGATGAATTGAATAATCATTTGTGCTCATCCCCAGTACTTTCAATACCGTACTTGCAACATCCATTTGAGACCAAGACAGATGCTTCAGACTATGTTGTGGGTGTCGTTCTTACTCAACATGGCCACCCTGTGGCATATCATAGTGAGACACTATCAAATATTGTTCGTAAGTAACCTACTTACGAAAAATAAATGTACTCCATTGTGCAAGCCTCCCGCCAGTGGAGACATTACATTCTTGGGAAGGAGATAGTCATCCACACTGATCACAAGGCACTACAGTTCATGTAGACCCAAGGAAAAATGCAGAATGACCGCCATCAAAAGTGGTCCACATACTTACAACAGTTCCACCTCAACATCAAGTATAAAACATGAAGTACAAACTAAGTTGTTGATTGCCTTAGTCGACCTCCAGTCATGACACTCACCACAATGATAGAATCTTGTGACCAAGAGACCTTAGGATTTCCCCACCTCTACGAGACAGACCCTGACTTCTCCACCATATACCAAATGTTGGGCATCAACTCAGTGGCTGTTGATTTCCATCTTCAATATGGGTTATTGTGCCTTCTAGGCCATCTTTGCGTTCCATCAAGCGATGGAATGAAGCTGATTTGGGAAGCTCACTATAGTCGGGTGGTAGGACAGTTTGGTGTCTAAAAGACAGTGGCAGTGCTGCAGAAACATTTCTATTAGCCAAAACTTTGATAGGATGTCGACAAGTATATTAGGTCCTACATCGTCTATGCTATTTCCAAACTGACCACTAAGAAACAAGGCCTATACACCCCTCTGCCTACTTGTAATAGGTTGTGGGAATCCATATCAATGGATTACACTTCAGGCCTCCCATCCACCAAGAGGGGAAATGACTGTGTTTCTGTGGTTGTTGATCGCTTTTCTAAAATGGTGATTCTATCTGCCTGCAAGAAGAACATCACAACAAAGTCCACTGCCAAGATATTATTTAAATGAGTATGGGTACATTTTGGGATCCCACAAACCATTATCTCAGACCGTGATAGTTGGTTCCTCAACACATTCTGGTTGAGCCTCTAGTCACTGATGGATACCAAGCTCACCAAATCCACCTCCTTCCACCCCCAGACAGATGGAAAAACTGAGGTCGTCAATAGAATGATCATACATATCATGTGCATGTACAATTAAAAACACCCCCGCACATGGGATGAGAGTCTTCCCTATGTCTAACATAGCTACAACTAAGCCCTGCATAGCTCAACTGGCCACAACCCCTTTTAGGTGGGGTTGGGATTCCAACCATTGGGCCCCATGGATGTTTCACTACCCTTGTTGACCACCTCAGCCAAATAGTCCTCTGATCCACAAGAAGCTGACAAAGCCATCTAGTTCATTGAGAAGATCTAGCACATCCGCTAATAGGTTCAAGATATTCTTCAGAAGTCTAATGCCAAGTACAAGCAGCTCCATGATCAACATCGGGTGCCACATATGTTTCAGTTGGGAGACAAAGTTTGGTTGCACTTGTAGAAAGAACACCTTAGAGGGCCCCATCGAAAGCTTCTCCCACTCCATTATGGGTCATACACCATCACCAAAGTTGTGGGTGACAATTATTTTGAGCTAAACATTCCCCCTTTCCTTGGCCTATACCTAGTCTTCAACGTGGCTCTCCTTCGACCATATTTCCCACCATTATTGGACACCTCAGAGATAATAGAGGAGTTGAAACCAACAAATATCAACCCTGACTACATGCAAAAGGAATCCAATGATCATATTGTGGATACATAGATCAAGGTCACTCTACAACAAAGGATCCAACTTTATCGAGTCGTCAAAGTAGGGCAGCTCCTACACCAAGGCAAGTGGCTCACCTGGGGCCAAATTCAACAGAAATTTTCTCATCTTATGAGGGAACTCAATGCAATGGAGGCCATTACTTCTTAAGGAGTGAGGATTTTTCTAGGTGGATATCAATGTCCACCCACCTTTTCCAACTCTCTCAAAACAATTTTCTAGCAATTTTGGCAATTTACTATTTTTAGCAGTTTTTAACTTCTAGGGCCATTTTGAGGGCCTAAATCAAGGTTTTTCAAGATAAACCTTATTAATGGTAGCCAACGGATTCAATTGATCCCCCAAAATTAATATCCTCGATGATATCTTTCCAACGGGATATCATGCGCCTAAAACGAAGATCGTATGCAAAAGTTACGACCCCGGGAAGTTGATGTACTAACTTACCCAAACGGGGCCGACATGAATTTTGGCGCTTCATCTCCTAGGGTTAGGTTTTTGGATGTCTAGGTTTTTTGAAATTCCTGTTTATTGTAAAAATTTATTTAGAGCCTCATTGTAATCATCTTCTTGTGAATGAACACAACCGTCACATCTCTTCTCAGAGATAAGCCGCCACCATTCTAGCAAGCTTGTTTTCCGTTGCATTTTACAGTTCTAGCTTATTTCCTTATTGAATAGAAAACCAGTTTTACTATATCTTTGTTATTCTATGTTAAGCATATTTTAATAATCTGTATTCATTTCGTTCTTATCACAAAATTAGGATCAATATGTGACCCATTCTTCTGTTCCATTGCCATATTTCATCTTCCTTTCCTAGAAAACACTTTTCATTTCCAATTTCACTTAATACATATATGTTGCTTGAAGTTCTCGCAACTGTTGCAATCAATTTTCCTGAACCTTCTTTTCTTATCTCACACTTTTATGAATCGATAGTAATTTTATGACCTTGGTCACACATTTGACTCACACTTAGAATATTATGTTTCATATCTTCTACTAGTAGAGCATTTTCTGCCTTGGTATTCTTGTTTCCAATTCTGACTCTGCCTTTTCCAATGATTTTAGATGAATCATCATTTTCGAAGGAGACTGATCCATCTCTTTCCTTTCTTAATGTAAGAAACCTTTCTTTATCACCTGTCATATGTTTTGAAAAACCACTATCAACATACCAACCATGTTTCTTTTGCTTAGCTTGTAGAGAGAGTGTGCATTCTTCATTGCTATATTGATTCTTCTTTCTTATCCATGTCCTCTTCTAAAGTTCCTGTTGTTGTTCTGTTGTGGTTCTCTAGGAGGGACTTTCATTCTTCAATATTTGGCCATGTGCCCAAATTTGTTACACTTGTAGCATTCCACTTCATTTCTCAATGAATCAAACCTCTTGTAACTTCTTCTCTATGTTTCACTAGGCCTTCTTGGAAAACCCTTTTGTGTATGCATTTCAATTTTTTTTATGTTCCTATTGTTAGCTCTGCAATTCACATATTTATGTCCCAAATTATTACATGAATAACATAAACCAAAAAATATAGTTTGATACCTGGGAGTTGAAGATCTTCTGAAAGGAGGTACTCTTACCCTTCTTCTTCCTGAGGCCTATCTATTTCTATCGGTCATTGATTATGAAATATGAATCTTCTCGATGGAGGAGTGTCCCTATAATTTTATTTGTAGACCTTCCTATCCCCTTTGATTGTTTCTGCATAGCTTTTCAGATATGTTTCTTGTTTTGTTGTTTTGGAGCTTGATCTCTTTTTTGTCTGATTGTATCCAAGTCCAGACTTGTCATGATGAGGTTTTTGACTACTGATAATGTCATCCAAAACTTTTGAGTTGTTCTGCATATTTTTCTTTTGAAGATACTTTCTTAATGTGACAATATCTTCTTCCAAATTTCCAATGATCCTGTCTCTTCCTTCTAGCTATTCTTTGAGTGATTATTCAATTCTTTTATCTTATTCTATTTGAACCTTCAAATTTGTGATCATTTTTTCTAGTTCCTGAGTGTCTTCTTTCTTGTCTAGTTCCTCTTGTAGCTTCTTGTTTTTCTTGTTTTCTCTTCTAATAACTTCTATGGCACACAAAAATTCTTCTAGGTAGTCAACTTTTGCCTCTTCATATTATTCTTCGACATCTTCATATTATTCTTCGGTGTATTCTTTATCAGAGTCTTCTACTTCCATGAATAAAACTCTTTCTGTCTCACTATCACTGGCTTCATCTTCATCTAATGATGAGATGTCTTCTTTGGTGCATAATATTTTCTTGAAAATTTTCTTTGTGGTTCTTTTGCTTTTATATGTTTGTTTTCTATTTGATTAATCTTCATCATTTCTCTTATTTTTCTTATGAGGACATTTGTTAGAAAAATGACCAATACCATCACAATTAAAACAAATCAAAGGAATCTTACCTCTATATCTGTCATTAGTTCCCTTGTTCATTATTATGACAAAGTTGGCCGCTTCTTCATCATATTCCAATATGTCACTGCTGCTGCTATGTTATTTTTCCTTTTTCTTTCCATTTTTCTTTGTCCTTTTGGATGATTTGAAGTTTCCTTCTTTTATACCTAGATTTTCCTGTTAAGTTCTCATTTCATATGCTATGAATATTCCATGTAGTTTGTCCATGCTTATTGATTTTAGATCTTCTCTTTATTGTAGTGCTAATATCTTAGAGTAAAATCTCATAGGAAGAGATCTTAGTACCTTTTGAACAATTACAAATTATTTTATTTCTTCTCCCAATACTATGATTGCATTTACTGTTTCATCGACTCGTAAGAAGTAAGCTGCAATATTCTCATCTTCCTTCATATTTAGTTGTTTGAACTGACCTTGGTAAGTTTGAAGCTTTGCTTCTTTGACTTTTGAATCTCCTTCATAAATATTTTGAACTTTGTCCCAAATATCTTTAGCAGATCTACAATGTGCAACTTTGGTGAATACTGATTCACAATGACCATTTAGAAGTGCATTTGTGGCTTTGGAATTATTCTGGTCGAGTTTCATTTCTTTTTCATTTTTCGGCGGAACTGCTAGTTATTTGTATCCATCTACAATTGATTTCCAAATTTAAAATCTAGGTTCCTGTATATATGTCTTCATCCTTATGCCTCAAAATGCATACTTCTGTCCGTCAAACTGTGGTATTCCATTTTTATACATTTTTTTTCTCTCCATGATCTACCTTTCAGTGGTTAAACTGAATTTTGAAGGAACCTACTCTGATAACAATTGTTGGATTATTGAGAGGGGGGGTGAATTAGTAATAGAGAAATAATATCTTTTTTAACCATATAATGCAAGTGTTATATCAATATAAAATTATCATCCAATAACTGCAGAGTAAATAAACAATGAAAAAATGAGCAATCATATAGATACATAGTACACCGGTGTTTTTACATGGAAACCTAAAGAGGGAGAAAACCACATAAAGATTTTTCTTATATGTCTTGAAGAATTACATTCATTGGAAGCACCAAATTCCTTTGTTTTCCAGCTGCAACTGGAAGGAGGCTCCAACCCCCTAGTTTCTCAGGCTACAAGATGAGGGAGCTCCAACTCCCCAATTCTCTGGCTACAACTAGAAGGAGGCTACAATCCCCTATGTTCTCCCACTACAACTGGAAGGAGGCTACAACCCCATATGATCTCCATATACAACTAGGAGGTGGCTACAAACACCTGCCCTTGCCCTGTCCAACCGCCCTGTAACCAATCTGTACCTTAAAAAATTGCATCAACCATGTACCATCCTGTAATCGTCCTGTACCATAAACAAGTGCATCAACTATGCACCAACCTCAACCAAACAAACTGTATTTGTAACATACCTCAACCAAAATACCTCATTAATTTCATCATCCAAATCTGATTTGTAACTCTTTCATAGACCTGGTGTATATGATCTCATACCTGCAAACCTTCCTTAACAAGAGACTAGCATTTTCATCAAATTTTACTTTAGTCTCACATGACTAGTTTTGGATTAGTCAAAAACCTTAACTTGAAATAATCATAACTATGTACCTGTAATGAATAAAGATATGAAAATGGTACACAATGTTATTCAATGTCTTTTATGTAATTCCTACAAGTTTCACTACTTGGAACCTCTCAGAAAATGAGTTATAGTAGAAATGGCATATCTTGTTGAATTCTGTCTTATTCTAGAGAGAAAACTTGTAGAGCGTGCCCCACACAGAATATTTGTTGTATGGATCTGAAAATTGTACAAAAAATACTACAAACTGTAATATAACCAATAAATTTGTTCTTATGAATTTTGGATATTTTATGAAGAATTTATGACATTTTTACCCGAAACACATGTTTTATACTAGTTTAAGAACTAGCCACAAACCCTATTTTCCACAGAGTGTAACTCCAAAAATACAACGACCCACAAGCTAAAATTTGTATCACACATACTTGGATATGTTTCCTCAATGAAATCCCAATTTCACAGTCTGAATCATTCCAGAAAAAAAATGTATTGCGAAAATGGTGAGATGACCTATAAATAACATACCTTAGAAAGCATCATCAAAATAATTTATCCTCCTTTGAATTTTGGACTTCTTTACTTCACCTTCACTCTGAAATTCAGCTTAGATGTTTTTTGGTTACATCATTCACTTTTATATATTCAATATTCTCAAGTGTGATTAAAAATGATAGAACCTTGCCTCTTATTTATACTTTCATGTAGCTTCCTCAAGGGGTTACCTTCTAACCATCTTAACCCACTTTCCTTATTTTAGGGCTAACCCACTTCTAACCACTTGTCCACTTAGTAATTTATCCATTCTTTTTCTTGTTTAAA
>SNQJ01S0035585.1:143989-163581 GCA_010110895.2 Picea sitchensis | reverse complement strand
ACTTTATTATTTAAATAATTTATTTTGTATCCAATTTGACTTATAGTACACTCATCACTTCACTTTATTATTTAAATAATTTCTTCTTTGCAACCACTTTACTACTTTTACCTTTTGGGGCTTCTAGATGACTCATGAGGGTTCTCCAACATCACATGGCCAAAACTCTTTAACAATTTGGAGTTATGTGACGTTCCAAATACCACCAGAAATGGCATGACATGTACTCTCCATCTAGAATAGTCTTACTGGAAAATATATCAAAAATATTACCATTATCCATCAAACAAACTTGGATCCATTACCCAAACCATTGTGCTACCAGAATTCGCTACCAAAATTTATTCAAGGGTTGACATAAATGAAAACCAACCCAATTAATCAACAATATTCCTCTATGTCCTTTTTCATTCTCGGCCAATAAAATATTTTCTTGGAAAGTTGTGATCATTTTTTGATAACCAGGGTGACCCATGTATGGTATTTTATGTAGTTCATCCATTATGAATCTCTTCAAGTCATCACAATTTGGGATATACAACCTACCCTTGTAAGTCAACATGCCATCATTCAATAGTTGATATCCCTCATACTTCATCCCTGTGGACTCTTTCTTTAAATATGATTTCACAGTTTTGAAAAACTCATCTAATTCTTGTGCACTTTTGACTCTCTCCTTGATGTATGATTCACATGTACTCATAGCTTCCAAGTGAATCACTTTCATACTTATATTGAGGGAATCAAACACTCTGTTTTCCTTTCCCTTAATATGTTTGATTTCAAAATGAAATTCACTAAGGAGAGCCATCCACCTAGCTTGTCTAACATTGAGTTTGGGTTGGTCAAACAAGTATCTCAACCCACTATGGTCTGTCATAAGTACGAATATTATGCCTAGGAGGTAATACCTCCACATTTTTAAAGCATGTACTATGGAAGCCAATTCCAAGTCATGTGTCACACAATTGATTTTATGTTCATTCAATTTTCTGGATTCATAATAGATTACATTTCCTTCTTGCAGGAATATGTACACACCAGGAAGTCCTTGTTTGGATATGCAATTTTCAGTAATGGTGCATTGGTTAAAAGGTGCTTTAGTTAGTGAAAACTCTCCTCACATTCTACAGTACAAACAAATTTAACTCCCTTTTTCTATAGGGAGGTGATTGGAAAACTAATTTTGGAGAACCCCTTTATGAACCTCCTATAGTATATTACTAGGCCCATAAATGATCTAATATCAGATACATCCTTTGGTGTAGGTCAATCCATGATGGATTTTTTCTTGTTAGGGTCAATTACCACTCCTTCCTCAGTGATGACATGGCCTAAGTAATTAACCCTTTTTAAAAATAAATCACACTTAATAAAATTTGTGTTCTCTTAGCACTTGAAGCACTGACTTGAGGTGTTCTTCATTCTCTTCCCTGCCCTTATAATAAATCAAAATGTCATCTATGAATGCCAACAAAAATCTGTCCAAGAATTTACTCAGTACATTATTCATTAAACACATAAAGGTGGCCGATGCATTGGTAAGCCCAAATGGCACTACCACAAATTCATAGTTCCCATACCTTTTCCTAAAGGCTATTTTATATATGTCTTAATCCTTTATTCAGACTTGATGGTATCCAAACCTTAATTAAATTTTGGAAAATATTGTAGCTCCCCTTAGTTGGTCAAACATGTTATCAATTTGTGGAAAATGATATTTATTGTTAATTGTCATCTTGTTGATTGGTCTATATTATATGCACAATATGAGGTTCCATCCTTCTTCTTCACAAATAAGGTTGGTTCTCCCCAAGGGGACACACTAGGATAGATGCACCCTTTGTCTGAATTCTCCTTTAGCTGTAATTTGAGTTCAATTAGCTCTAGTGTACTCATTCTATAGGGTTCTCTAGACATTGGCACCACTCCAGGTACAATTTCTATTGAAAAATCAATATCTCTTCTTGGAGTAGGTTTGATACCTCTTATGGAAACACATATTTGTACTCTCTTAATAGAAGGTGGTCCTCTAAACTTCTTTCACTATTCTCAACATAGTTCAATACTTGTATTTCATACAAAGGACATCATTTTATCCAATACTTCTTCACTTGAAGGGATGATATTTGTCTCACTGAGACACATTTTTGAATTCCCTGTAGGGTTCTTTTCTCCCCTTCCTCATATTCACATTCTAATATTTTATTGTAACAATCTAACTTGTCTTTATGGGCAGCCAACTATTGGCACAGGTGAAGACCCAGGGTTCAACACTACAACAATGCACCAACAAAACCCTAACTATTGGCCCTTTCGACAACACCTGTAAAGTAGATGAAGTCTCACCCGAGGTAGAGGCAGGGGTGGTTGCAGGACTCCCGTGTCTGCAACCTTAGATGGGACACAGATATGTGATTGTAACACCTTAACAGATCACTTAACAATTATGATTCATCAATATTCAGTCTTAGTTTACAGTGCAACTAAACCCTAACAACATATCAACGCAATATTCACGTAGATTCAATAGAATCAAGCACTAAGCATACCAATAGAGATTAGATATAGAATTCATTCACTTTATTCAACACTAAGCTATCATATCATATTCATCTATCATCTAATATCGCACTAAGCATTGAATCACATAAACCAAAGAACAACCAAGAAACACAAAGCATTCACAACACCAGATATACTTGGTTCACCCCCACCCTAGGGCTACATCCACCAACTCTTCGTCTTTGTTATTATCTTCGGTCAATCTTCTTACATGCAAAAAGCCTCAAAATCAACTCCACAGGGGACAATATATTTGTTCACCTCGCTAGATCCTCCTTCCTTGAGATATATCACATATACTTCCACAGTCTCTTACAATCACTTGCACTTAGGTCTGCAAGCCTCACACAGTATGCACAAAGCAATTACCACTTAGCACTTAGCACACTTGCAATTGACTAGTCTCTACTAGTCACTACTCACTACTTCTTACATCGCCTAGACTTCTATTTATACATTAAAAAATAGGCCTAAGCATGGGTAAACACATGGGATGACATCCCCATACCCATTACATAAGCCCGAAACCAAAAAATGCCCTAAATAGGGGCTGATATCCTGTCATCTCTACTTCGAATTGCACTCCACCTTCGATAGCCCATTGAAGTCCCAAAATGGTCAAAAATGACCAAGGATCCTCAAAACGTGGTAATTTTGCCTCAAAATCCTCGAGCTTGGATCGAGTGAAATCGACCTGTTGTTGTGCCACAACCTCCTGCTCAACGAACTCTTGGATTAATGCTTCATTGACAGGTCCCTCTAAGCACTGCTCAACTGCAGTGACGACTTGTTCCAGTTCTTCTCCTCTGCCTTCGATGTCTATGAATAGTTGGAAAGCCTCATCCTCGATTGGTTGAAGGATTTGAGTCACTTCCATGAATCTACTCTGAATGGTGTGGACCTTTTGTTGAGAACTGCATTGTTCTTAGGATTGCTTCATCCTCTCAATGGTTGACAGAGGCTTCAACTACGCATGTACTATTTCTGCTTGTTGCTTCGCTTCCTGGAGCTGTGACTACAATGACTTCAATTCAGGATCCTCAGTGAGTCTCTCATAAGTCTGGGCACTGTGATCACTCAGTTGTTTACATTCCATGGAGAGGCCCTTGATTCTGTCAAATGCGCTTCAAACAGTTTCTTCTCGTTGATCCCACACATCCTTGAGAGTACTGGGCACTATTCATAGCTCCAGATCTGTGATTCTCTGTTGAAGCTGCTAGATGGTTTCTATGAGATGTGCTACTTGGTATTCTATTGGTTCTTCTTCCTTCTACTCCAAGCCCATCATAGAGTGAATTTCTCTGTTGACTACTTCTTTTACTCCAACCTTCTATGTGAGAAACTTCTCTTTCTCCTGTTGGATCTGTGCTCTTTCTTCTTCGAACTTGGCTTGAAGAGCATCCCTCTCCTGCTGTGCAATCCTGAGTTTCTCTATAACTTCCTCTCATGCTTGTTTTAGGGCCACTGTGATCTTTTCTTTCTTAGCTTGTGCTTGATGGAATAAGTAGACAACTAGGTAACAAATCTTTCCAACAGGCGAGAAGCCTTCATCAATGCAGTTCTGTCCATTACATCATAGTCCCAATGGTCTGATGGCGAGATTTCTGGTCATAACTATTGTTCTAACCATTCGAGTCATTAGGCTAATGGTTATAATGCCTCCAATGGTCATATTTATTCACCACGATGAAGTGCCATGCTGTGTTGTATTGATATCCCGACGAAGTTCAGATTCTGGAATCCTTCCTTCTACGCAGTTCCTTCTAGAACTTTCTGTAACTTTTCTATCTTTGCTTTCTTCTTACTAAGATTTCTATACTTCTTCCCGGTGATCTTCGTCTTGGTATTCCTCTTTCCATTCTGATTCTAATATTCTCTTGGAATAGTAACTTCACGCTGTTGATGGTCTTTACTAGGGTTCAAGGGAAATACTTCTTCCATGTCTGGTGTAGGTTCTCTACTCTCCTGTACAGATAGGTGTCTCAAGTCCTCATGTGTCCTTTCAAATTCGACATCCAAGTTTCTGGTTCTAAGTAACTTCGACCTGTTCTCTTGTTCTTCAATCAAATGTGCAATCCTCCTAGTCATGAAATCTTTTAATTCTTTCTTCTTCTTCTCTAAGACTTCATCTTCTTTTCTTCTGGCTTGATCCTTTTCGATCCAAGGTTTTGCTAGTAACATAGAAAATGGGGCGTTGTTCTCAATAAATTTAACAACCTCAAAATCTTCTTCTATCGAGGTTCCATGAGAACTTATAGATATCTGGGTAAGTCTTCCACATAGGGTTATCAACTTTCCTCTAAATAATCCTATTCCTCCCAATGAAAGAATCATAACAGTCTTTCCTAAAATTTCCCAAGTTCTTTCTGTCATGATATTCACCTGTGTTTCCTCATCCAGAATGTAGTGAATGTCAAAGTCTCCTATTCTTGTTTATATGCATTCTTTTTCTTTGAATATCTCTGATAAGTTGATATCTTTGTGATCATTCAGGTTTCTTTTATTTGCAATAGTACAGTCTCTGACTCTTTCTGGGGTTCTACCATGGTCTTAGTTTCTTGACCTTCCTTAGGGTTTTCTTGTCTCATATTCATTCTTTCAACCTTAGCAATCATTCTAGGGAAATCCAGGACTTCATGATCCATAGATTTACAACAAAGACAACTGGGTCTTCTACCAGGGAATTCCTTAGCAAGATGTCCTGGTCTTCTGCAACTGTAACAAAGAGTCAATCCTCTCTTTTTCTTAAATGATCCCCATCCTTTCCTGTACTACGCACTAGGATCATGGTAGCTAACCTGCAAAAAATTCTTTCTAGGATCTTGCATCCATTTGTTAGTCCAAACATTCTTTATATGCATAGGAATACCATATCTCTCATTATTTCTACCAGATCTACTCATATCGAACCTTCTTTCATCTAGTTATGCCCTAGTTTTCAGTATAGGACAAAATTTATCAAACATACCTAGATCCATATTCTTGAAACCAAAATTTCTACTAATCTTTCTTTCAGCAGAGCACAAAGCTTCCAGATCTAAAACTTTTCACTATTCTTACCTTTACCATAGCACAAAGCTTTCAGATCTTACCTCTTTTCTTCAAATGAAACTTCTCTTCTTAGCACAGAGCTTCACAATCCAAGTAGAGTACTGTGCACCAAGGAAACATATCTACGCACAAATCTTTCATAGTTTTAGGTTAGATATTTGCATAGAGATTTTTCTTTCTCAGTTCGTAGCAATCACAGTTTCAGGTCCCAACAACAGAACCATTTGTTGTCACAGGGGCAGACCCAGGGTTCAACGCTATAACAACGCACCAACAAAACCCTAACTACCGACCCTTTCGATAACACCTGTGAAGCAGATGAAGTCTCACCCGAGATAGAGACATGGGTGGTTACAGGACTCCAGTGTCTGCAACCTTAGCTGGGACACATATCTATGATTGTAACACCTTAACAAAGAACTTAGAAATTATGATTAATCAATATTTAGTCTTAGTTTACATCGCAACTAAACCCTAAAAAAAGATCAACGCAGTATTCACATAGATTCAATAGACTCAAGCACTAAGCATACCAACAGAGATCATATCTAGCATTCATTCACATTATTCAACACTAAGCTATCATATCAGATTCATCTATCATCTAACATCACACTAAGCATTGAATCACATAAACCAAATAACAATCAATAAGCACAAAGCATTCACAACACTGGATATACGTGGTTCACCCCCACCCTGGGGCTATGTCCACCAGCTCTCCATCTTATTTATTATCTTTGGTCAATCTTCTTACATGCACAAAGCCTCAAAATCAACTCCACAGAGGACAGGAAATCTACGCACCTCGCTAGATCCTCCTTCCTTGAGTTATAGCACAAATCCTTCCATAGTCTCTTACAATCACTTTCACTTAGCTCTGCAAGCCTCACATAGTATGCATAAATCAATTACCACTTAGCACTTAACACACTTGCAACTAACTAGTCTCTACTAGTCACTACTCACTACTTCTCACATCGCCTAGACTTCTATTTATACATTACAAAATAGGCCTAATCATGGGTAAACCCATGGGCCGACATCCCCATACCCATTACATAAGCCCGAAACCAAAAAAGGCCTTAAATAGGGGACGAGATCCCGCGATCTCCGCTTCGACTTACACTCCACCTTCGACAACCTGTCAAAGTCCCAAAATGGTCAAAAACGACCAAGGATCCTCAAAACTTGGTCAAGGGCCAACACCAACCAATCGATGCGAAGAATCATGTCATAAGATCCTAAAGTAAGTATGTTTAGAGTTTTTTGGGTGGCTATCCCATTCAAAATGAATTGACATGCTGGTAAGACCTTCACTACCTTTCTTTTTGTTCCTGTGGATAGTTATACTAGCCATGATTTAGCATATTTTTCTTTCTACAATTTACATTTCTCAATAGTTTGACGGGAAACATAACTTATATTAGAACCGAGGTCAATCAAAATAGAAATATGATGGTTGGAAATCTTACCTTCCATCTTCACCATTGAATCTTGGTGGTCAACTTGTCTATTATCTAGGGCTACATAAATTTGTGGCATGCTCCTAGCCACATCATTGATTGTGGTAGCTTATTGGATGTTCTATACTCTCCTATTGTCTTGCTACCTATGTGGGAAGTACTTCAACAAATTTTATTCCCCACATTACCAACACTTCAAGGGTTCTCTCTTTCTATTATCAGTCTTTCCTGGGGCTGATCCCAAGGATTTATTTCCACTCTAAGATGGGAAATTTTTCTGATACAAAATTTTAGTAGGAAGTCTCATCTTAGAGCCTTTTCCATGGTTCTTAAATCTTTAGGGTTTAAAACCCTTCTTCTTGAATCCCAATTTAATTTCCTTTTTCCAATCCTTATGAGGTTTTTCCTTATGTTTGAATTGCTCATAGAAGTACCTTTCCTTCCTAATGGTGTCTTCCAAGGTATTGGGTTCATCAAACTCAATATTGTCTCGAAAGGATTGAGGAAATCCACTAATGAATCATTGTATGTTTTTCTTTTCATCCTTGATATAACACACATACCTCATCATCTCAAGGAATTCGTTGACATATTCATCTATGGTGAGTTGTCCTAGCTTAAGTTCATAGAACGCCTTATTCTTTTCATCATAGTACCTCTCAAATAGACACTTTTTCTTAAAATATTTCTCAAATTGTCTCCACGACAACTCCTTCTCATGAATTCCTTTCACATTCCTAAGGTCCTCCTGCCAGATGGAGGCCTTTCCATTCAATTTGAAAATGACTATTTGGGTCTTTAAGTTTTCAGAGTAGTCATAGAATCCGAAGTACTTATTTATGACAGGTATCCAAGCTTATTCTTCTTCCCTCTTCTTAATATCTCCATCAAAAGTGGGTGGCTTATCTTTTTTAAACTCTTCAGGGTCATGAACCTTACCACTTTTTCTCCTCTTTCTTCTCCCCTGAAGGGGTGAACTAGTATCACTTCTAGACAATTCCTTGGAGCTACTAGTTCCCTTACTAGAGTGTTCTTCAAATGACTCCTTGGAATTAGCTTGGCTCTTGGCTCCATGTTGGGCCTTATTCGAGGTGATTCTTCTTGTGTTGTTACTTTCAAGGCCATGTTTTTTTATCTCACGTGGACTTTTCTTTTTCTTAGTATTATGTCCATCCACATTACTGGCTATTGGACAATGTTGCAATTTCCTTCGTATATCTAATAGAAATTGTAGTAGGACTACATTAATTTTAGTCTGTTTTCCTGTTCTTTTATCAACCTTTCATTGTCTTCCTTACAAATTTGTAATTCTTCCATAAGGTGTGTTGCAGTTTCATGTAAATCTGGACGAGTTTCCACCACCCTCCTCTCATCCGAATATTTTACTTCTTTTATGTGATATTTCTCCAAACTCATGATGTGTCACCATTATTTACACTGTAGTTTCCATGCTATCCACTGACTGTTTGAGTGTTGATAACAACATTTTATGTTAGTCAACTATCCTCAAATTTTATGAACATCACGAGAAATGTTTTGTAAGATAAAATTATCTTCAATATTCCACATATAATATCACCATGAAATTCATATTTAAAACATGTAAAAACAACATAAGGTCTTACTATTTTTAGTAGTAAAGATTAAATAATCTCTTCGAGGTGGGTAGGGTAGGGTACCTTGCCCCTTAAATGTTTTCTATTAGAATTTATTTTCTCTCTTTTAAGAGCCCAAGAAAGACAAGTGTTGTTGCCTACTTTGATACCACTCTGTCACACACGCAAACCCCTAAGTACTCTTCAAAAGGGATGGACATAATTTTTCTCTTTCCTACAACTCCCTGAATTCTTAGAATGAGGAAACCATTGCATTGTGCTCACCAAGAGATTTACACTGAATATAACCTTTTCGAAAATAAAGATTTGGTTTGAAATTTGTGTCCTTCTAATGTTTTTGGGGAATCATTGGACAATGCCCATCCCTTTCACCATGTGGCATCAAAGTGTCTTCACCTCGTTCATGCAGTGTGACATGGCACAGTTGTGACCTGGGTCGTCACCCCCTGGTGATGACGTGGATGTTGGTAGTAGGGAGTATCTCCCACTCTTCAAAAATATCAAGCCTTTAGCCCTTCATTGTTCTTGTATAGGTATAATAATTCCCTAGAGATATGAATTATGGAGGGTTCCTTTCAGTCTGAATATCTATGGTGGAGCTCTGTCCACCCTTGGATCTAACCGATGAGGTTTTTCTACACCTAACACATGTTTTAGATATGGAAAGGGGGAAAAGGATCCCATACCTAGCTCACCTCCAATCCCATGGTGCTACATGGACCTACCTAGGAATGTCACATCACCATGGAGTATGCGGTCCCATCCAATCAGGACTTGAGACTTCAGTGAGGGGATTTCAACAATTCGATGCTTTGGCGTTTACTATACCCTTTATTCCTCAAATTCTCCTAAAGCCTCAGAGTCCTGAAGTTATGAAGTTCTGTAAATACTTACTATGTACTACAACCTTAGGGTCATGGCCTAGTTGTTCTCTACCCCACACTCTTGAAATCCTGAAGGCCAAAATCTCGAAGTCACACATACCGTCAATCTAAGATCCTTCGGGATCCTTCTCGACCGTTCGATCGAGAATAGTGGAAGGATAGGATAAAAAGGAGTATTTACCAACAAAATACAGTATTCACTACTTCATGACCCCCTCGAATAGAGATGCTCCTGAGAGGTAGAAGGATTCGATATTGTATGGGTCGTGAATTCATGAAGTAGCAAAATCGTGAAATCTCGCCATCCATCTGATCAAGTAGAAATTTTGGGTATCATTTTGAACAATGGATCCATAAGAGGTAAAATAAGAGAATCACACCGTTTTTATATGATCATGATCAATGGTGAAAAAAATACCTATGGCTGAGAAGTTAGTCAGGGTTTAACAAGAATGAATAATGCACGGTGACATATAAGGAACCACCAGTTGCCGGTCAAACCATCAGGTGACCCTGTCTGCAGGTTTCCTTAAGAAGGATTTGAGTGTTGTTATATTTAAACATACCAAATCCATGGATCTCTGAAGTCCTGAAGCTAGAAAATATCAGTTCCTTTTGAGTGTAGCAAAGGGTTCCAAGGTCCTGGTCATATGGAACTCCTAGTGGCTCAAGGGCTTAAGTCAGCAAGCCCACATGAAAGGTAATAAGCCTGTGGTTTTGGGATTATTGTCACAACCTCTGAACACCCCAAAATGATACAATTCAAAATATTGACCGAGAGTTGGTTAGGCCCGTGGTTTTGGGCCCAAATTTACATGGTAAAGTGGGTTGATGGAAGTTCCTTTCGTTTATAGAAATCGAATTCTATAACAAGATAAGGGATTTCAAGGTATGGATGAGTTCAAAACAATCATGTAGAGTTTGTCTCGACTCTGTATTCATGGACTTGATCATTGGAAAATCCTTTTTGATGTTTATCTCAAATAGACTTTGACAAAAGGTCAACTCACCTTCTGACCCAATTTCATTTAAAACCCATTAATAACAGTCCTCCTTTGCTAAACATGATTAAACAAAAATCCATTGACAAAATATGATATTCAAATTCTAGTTCAAATTTCCCAAGCCACAAGGCCATCAAAGTTACAATTTTTACCATTCAACAAGATAAACAAATTATGCCATCAGTTAGATCAAGAAAACTCATTTTATAACAAAACCAGACAATACAATATAAACTTAGAATCACATTTATCTGAAACTTGGAAATTAGTTGGAAACTACTGAAAGGGGTTCCCTTTTCTACCCAACCATAGGAATTTTTTCTCTTGGAGCATTCCTCAACTGGCCATCCCCTAGATATATCATGTTTCCATGAGAGGGTTTTTTCTTAATCTCAACAACATCAAGGGACAAAGGTTACTCTCCTTTTCCCACAAGAAGTCGACAGTCTAGTTTTTCTATCCACCAAGAAAGGGAGCCTGATGTGATTGTTCTCTCAATCATTGAAACTTTGTTTATCAACTTGATTAGAAAACACTGTCCAAGCGCTCCTGTAACCGGAGAAAATTAGTCATAAGTTATCTTTAGAATAAGAGAGCCTCAGGTGCTCTTATCTTATCGATTTTTCCTCAGACCCATTTGCGTCTCTTCCTCTTCCCTCCACCCATGGTTTTTACCTTTCTTGTCTTACCTTTTCCAACAAGATTTCGTGGGTCAGATCAAGAATTTTCTAGGTGGTTCTTTTCCCATATTCTCATTGAATCTTGAGGAAATAATTCCCAACTACCAAATTGACTGGTAATTATGTTTTCTAGGCTAGAAGACTACTTTGGGTCTGTGCAATTTATATCTAGCAGAGTATCGGCCTGGCAGGGTTCATCTCACTAGAAAGCCTAACAATGTAATACGTAATCATACTCATATTATTAATGATGCAGGAGCATCTCTCCCAAGCCATCCATGTGCCAGCCAACCAACCCACTCAGCGCATTCAAGTAAGAGAGGCGCCCGTCCTCTCACATTTTGAATTTGATTTCAATGTAATTAGTGTATGTATGGTCGTGGAGCCATAGAGCTAAGCCATTGTGTAGGTGTTAGTTAGGAGTACCTTAAATGTTTGTAAGGCTGAATCTAGCTCCGATCTTGACTAGACAACCCATTCAATGTAAATTTAAATGTAAATTAAATAGGGTAGGTGAGATGGAGGGAAGATCTCAAAGAGCTCCCTCATGTAAAAGATATTTCGATATTGTTTTGAGTTAGAGTAGAGATATAGGAGAGATCCGAGAGAGTTAGAGTAGAGGAGAGAAGGATCCAAGACTCTATCAAAGTTTGAGCTCAAGAACGCCTTGTAAAGGAGGCACTTCATATTAATATAAAGAGCATATTTCTTGCATGAGTTTCTGTGTGTCTTTATGTGTTTATGAATGTCTTTGTGTGTTCTTTATATGTTGTAGATGTGTATTTGTAGGGACAGATAGGTTCTGCTATCTGTGGGTTCTTTGATTTTAGGTTTGGGGTTCTTTGAGGCTTCATGCCAAGATGGTGTGATAGAATTCTGCGGGTTCTGAAAGCCAGTGCATAGATGCACTCCTGAATTCTGTGAAATTTGGGCAAGGACGTGCCAGGAGGGCACACTAGCCGAAGTCATTGGCTCAAGGAGAAACCTCAAGGTTGCTAAATACCTTGGAGGTAGTACTGTGCAGAGGAAATCACATTAGAAGGCATAATCTCTGAGGAGTTTTGTATAGCTCTGCCAAGAGGGCATCGAGAAAGTGAACTGAGTGCAGAAGAGAACTCTTGTTGATTTCATTTAGGGAAACAAAGTCACTGAGAGAAATCTGGAGAAACTCTGCCAGGTGGGCATTGAGCAGATGCACGGGTTGCATTGAGGAGGAGAAATTTGGTTTGAGTTTATAAAGGAGATAGAATCACTAAGGATTCTATAGAGCTCTGCTAGGAGGGCATTGAGAAGGTGCCTATGTGCACAAAGATAACTCCTTTGAGATCTGGAATAGAGAAGCGTCCAAGGAAGAGGACCTTCACAGGGTTGCTGAACACCCTACATGCTTAGAAAAGAGTGCTTGAGTAGGAAGAGGCTAGGAGGGCACTTCCATCCCTTCAAGGAGAGAAAGGGACAGAGGAAAAAGACCTGTGCAAGGATTGCACCAAGCCAACACTTGAGTGAAGTGTTGAGAGATAACCGTCTGAAGGCTTGTCAAGCATAGGAGCATGGCATAGAAAAGATCAGGACATATATCACCTTTGCGTGTAGAGACTCTGTAAGGAGTGTAGAGGTCGAGAACCTCTTCGAGGTTCAACATTGACAAAGCTCAGGAGGAACAACACCTTTGTGTGCAGAGTGATAGTTGCAAGGAGTGCAGAAGTCTGGGAAACCTTTCAAGGGTTCACAGTCTCGAAGCTTAGGAGGAGGAGAGTCCCAAGAACGTAGGCGAGACCAAGGTTGTAGGCTCACAAGAGGAAGCAAAGGCTGAGACCTTTGATACTTCAGAAATCTTCCAAGGAGAAGAAATAAGTGGAAGCTCAGGAGGGAGCTACATCTACCATTGGATTGGCGCTGGGAGGAAATATCTAGACCATCAGATTCTACATCTAGATAGCAGAAGGAGGTTGCACAAGAGAGTAGCTGAAATGGATAGTGGAGACACTTTGGGGAGAAGTGTCGGGTTTCCGTGAGTCGTCGGATCCAGAAAAGGTGTGAGAAGTTTAAACCTCGTGACTATAGAAGGAGGGCGCCAAGTCATTGGCTGGAAGTTTCTGGGAAGCCACACATAAGAGTAGAGGAAGACAATCATAATTCTCTGTGGAGAAATCATGAAATTGTGAGGACCGTAGGATCAAAGGAATATGAAAGGTGGTCAGAGGCCAGTGAAACCTATCACCTCATGATCTAGGATCAACGTGAGTCATTGATCGTGCTTTGTGTAAGTCATTGGATCATATCGTGGATTCAGGGTTCGGGAGTTTGGAGAAGGCAAACCAAAATATTGATTTCACGAAGCTCTGAGTAAGTGAGGAGTAGAGACAACCTTTTGATCTAGGTCACGAGAAGATCGTTGGATCAGAACCTTCGCTATATCGCGTATTGGGGGTTCGGAGGTTGGGGGAATCACTTTTGATTGTAGAAGTCGAGAAGTGTCGAGGGTGAGGTCTCGTGTGAACACGTGCCACGTCCATCCGATGGGGAATCGTGTGGTTGATAGGTGGACATACGTCGCCTGGGAAAGGAGTCAACCCATTGTTGACTTATCGCGTCTCATGGATTCGTGAAGAAGGAACACAAGGGCTCAACACTTAAACTTGTGAAGTTACGAGTAGCGAGAGGTGCTACCAGTTATCCCTAGATATGGTTATATGTAGAGGGCGCTAACAGGAGGAGCTATACCCGTATCCCAATCTCAGGTATTGGAGGTTTGGAGAAAGAGGAGTCGAGAGCTTCGACTCACGAACTCACGAGATCGCGATTTGTGAAGGTGCTTATATTAAGGCCTTGGTCAGAGCATTTTGGTCGCTTGGAGGAGGTGAAGCTCATGCCTTATGCATGCTTGCATAGGTGTGGTTTATGAAGGACCTGTGGATAGGATTCATTGAAGGTTCCAATAGGGAATCAAAGGAGCTGCTTCGGCTTGAGGTGGATTTTGAACGATCCTGTGGTGGATCTCGGCCCAAGGGTCGGGGATCTGCATCAAAGTGGTATCAGAGCCACTTTCTATTTGTATACTGTAGACAGAAGGAGGCAGAGGAAGAGAATACTTTGATACACATCAGTTTGGTATCAAAGGAAGGGAGAGTATTGAGACTTTGTGGTGATTGCTCGCAGGTACGTAGCAGTTAAGAAGACAATCGAGAGGACTGTAGGGGACGCTGGAAGCACTCAGGGTTGCAGAGTGACAGCAACAGGTTTTCTAGGAGGGTAGACAAAAGGCAATAAAATGGGTACTGAAGGCCATAGACGCAATGGAAAGAAGAATCGCTAGCAGCCGAGAAAAGATGAGGTGGATAAAGAGCTTGTTGAGATCAGAGAAAGGATGGAGGAACTTGCACTGTAGATGCAACAGGATGTAAAACCATGATGGGTGTATGAATGGCCCATGAGGATGAAGGTAAAATGGCCAGTCAAGGTATTGGTGGACAAAAGACAACAAAGGTTGTTAAAGAGATGGCTGAGGCATGCTGAAAGCCTCAGGGATGAAAAGAAGGAGATGTTTCAGGTATGTGAACCAGAGACTGGGAGAAATCTTAGTGATGTTGAGTATGAACTGAGGTCACATAATGATCTCAAGGACTGCCAAGAGGGCAGAACAAAAATTTCCAATTTCCAGGTGGGCAATGAGATGAGATCGCTGTGGGATCTCATAGACTATCAAGAGGACAACAAGGAAATTTCATGTTGCTAGGAGGGCAATGAGATGGGATCCGAGGATCTCATAGATTGCCAAGAGGGTAGAAGAAAGTTTCCAGATTCCCAGGTGGGTAGGGGAACAGAGGTGAGGCTATGTAAAAGTCTTATGAACTCGGAGGTGAGTTCGGATCAGCCAGAGGAGCTGATAGAGGAAAAAGATCAGAAGGACATTTTGATAATTGGAGGAATTTAGATATTCCTGCCATTGAGCCCAGTCGAGGCAAGAGTTTGTGTTGCAGATGCAGCAACAGGGAAAAGACAGCCATTTGTGACTGTCAGAGAAATGGAGCAGACATCAGAGGCTTCCCAAGCAGAGGAAGATGAGCATTCCAAGGAATGGCTCAACATTTTCAGCTAGGAAGTTGAGAAGACTGCAACATTGGAGCTTGCAGTAGAAAAAGGAGAGGAGGCAAAAAGCATGATCTTTGTTGATCTGTGCAAGTAGATTGAAACCTTGGAGAGAAGGGTGATAGTGTAGAGAATGCACATCCAACAATTCAAGTTGGAAGCATATGCAAGAGGATCATACCAACCCAAGGAGCAACTGGGAGAGGTTGGACTTGAGCCAACACAAAGAGATATAGAAGTAGCAGAGCTGTCATAGGGTAAAGCTGAGCAACAACTCAGTCATAGGACTGCGAAGCTGAAATTTGCAGCAGAGTGGACACTTAGTGCCATAGAGGATGAAGAGGATGACATGGGAGATCATGATGATCTGCCTATTTGCAGAGAAGAAATGCAGCCGAGGAGACTGCATACACAAAGCCAGCCATGGGAGAAGCTGGACAAGGAAATAGAGTAGGCCAGGAGGATGATATTGAAGTCAGCACAGGAGACTGCTAGCGAAGGGAAGCTGAACAGAAGGGAGATAGCAGTAGCAGTAGCAGAGCAGTGGAGAAAATTGACAACTCCAAAGAGTTGTTTGGGATCCAGGTGGATTTCGACAGCCATGTTGTGGAGCTCATGAATTTTTCACAGCAGAGGAGTATGATGCAAAAGAATCGCTCCCAAGCTAGCCATGCTCCATCCAACCAACCCACTTAGTGAATTCAAAGCACACATTCAAGGAAGAGAGGTGCCATTCCTCTCACATTTTGAATTTGATTTCAAAGTAATTAATGTATATAATTCCATGGAGACATAGAGCCAAGCCTTTGAGTAGGCATTAGTTAGGAGTAGCCTTAAATGTTTGTAAGGGTGAATCTAGCTTTGATTTGGACTAGACAACCCATTCAATGTAAATTTAAATGTAAATTGAATAGGGTAGGTGAGATGGAGGGAAGAGCTCGAAGATCCCCCTCATGTAAAAGATCTTTCGATCTTGTTTTGAGTTAGAGTAGAGATATAGGAGAGCTCTGCGAGAGTTAGAGTAGAGGAGAGAAGGAGCTGAGACTCTGTCAAAGTCTGAGCTCAAGAACACCTTGTAAAGGAGGCACTTCATATTAATATAAAGAGCAGATTTCTTGCATGAGTTTCTGTGTGTCTTTATGTGTTTATGAATGTCTTTGTGTGTTATCTATATGCTATAGATGTGTATTTGTAGGGATAGATAGGTTCTACTATCTGTGGGTTCTTTGATTTCAGGTTTAGGGTTCATTGAGGCTTCATGCCAAGAGGGTGTGACATAATGCTGCGGGTTCTGAAAGCCAATGCATAGATGCACTCTTGAATTCTATATAATTTGGGCAAGGACGTGCCAGGAGGGCGCACCAGCCGAAGTCATTGGCTCAAGGAGAAACCTCAAGGTTGCTGAATACCTTGGAGGTAGGACTGTGCAGAGGAAAGCATAGCAGAAGGTAGAATCTCTGAGGAGTTTTGTATAGCTCTGCCAGGAGGGCATCGAGAAAGTGCAACGAGTGAAGAAGAGAACTCTTGTTGAGTTCATTAAGGGAAATAGAGTCATTGAGAGAAATCTGGAGAAACTCTGCCAGCTGGGCATTGAGAAGATGCATGGGTTGTATTGAGGAGGAGAACTCTGCTTCGAGTTCAAAAAGAAGATAGAATCACTAAGGATTCTATAGATCTCTGCCAGGAGGGCATTGAGCAGGTGCCTATGTGCACAAAGAGAACTCCTTTGAGATCTAGAATAGAGAAGTGTCCAAGGAAGAGGACCTTCACAGGGTTGCTGAAAACCCTGCAGGATTCGCAAAGAGTGCTTGAGAAGGAAGAGGCTAAGAGGGCACTTCCATCCCTTCAAGGAGAGAAAGGGATAGAGGAAAAAGACCTGTGCAAGGAGTTCACCAGGCCAACACTTGAGTGAAGTATTTAGAGACATCTGTCTGAATGCTTGTCAAGCACAGGAGCAGGGCACATAAAAACTCAGGACATATAACACCTTTGCATGCAGAGACTCTGCAAGGAGTGCAGAAGTCGAGAACCTCTTTGAGGTTCAACATTGACAAATATCAGGAGGAAAAACACCTTTGTGTGCAGAGTGATAGATGTAAGGAGTGCAAAAGTCGAGGAAACCTTTCAAGGGTTCACAGTCCAAAAGCTCAGGAGGAAGAGCATCCCAAGAATGCAGGCGAGACCAAGGTTGTAGGCTCACAGGAGGAAGCAAAGGCCAAGACCTTTGATACTTCAGAAATCTTCCAAGGAGAAGAAAGAAGCGGAAGCTCAGGAGGGAGATACAAATATCGTTGGATTGGCACTGGGAGAAAAGATTTGGACCGTCAGAGTCTACATCTAGACAATAGGATGAGGTCATGTAGGAGAGCAGCTGAAATGGACGGTGGAGACACTTCGGGGAGAAGTGCCGAGTTGCTGTGAGCCGTCAGATCCAGAAAAGGTGTGAGAGGTTTAAACCTTGTGACTGCAGAAGGAGGGAACCAAGTCATTGGCTAGAAGTCCCTGGGAAGCCGCAAATAAGAGAAGAGGTGGGTGGTCAGAATTATCTATGGAGAACTTGCGAAATCACGAGGACCGTAGGATCAAAAGAAGATGCAAGGTGGTTAGAGGCCGCTGAAACCTATCACCTCAGGATCCAGGATCAACATGAGCCATTGATCGTGCTTTGTGTAAGCCATTGGATCATATCACAGATTCAGGTTTCAGGAGTTTGGAGAAGGCAGACCAAACTCTTGATTTCACGAAGCTTTGAGTAAGCGAGGAGCAGAGACAACCATTTTGATCCAGGTCACGGGAAGACCGTTAGATCAAAATCATCACTATATCGCGTATCGGGTGTTTGGAGGTTGGAGGAATCACTTTCAACTATAGAAGTCACGAAGTGTCAAGAGGGAGGTCTCAGGTGAACACGTGGTGCATCCATCAGGTGGGAAACTGCGTGGTTGACAGGTGGACATACGTCACCTGGGAAAGGAGTCAACCCATTGTTGACTTATCGCGTCTCGTGGATTCGCGAAGAAGGAACACAAGGGCTCAACACTTCAACTCACGAAGTTTCTTGTAGTGAGAGGTGCTAGCAGTTATCCCTAGCCTATGATTATATGTAGAGGGAGCTAACAGGAGGGGCTATACCCATATCGCAATATCGGGTATCAGAGGTTTGGAGAAAGAGGAGTCGAGAGCTTTGACTCACGAACTCGCAAGATTGCGAGTTGTGAAGGCGCTTGTGTTAAGGCCTTGGTCAGAGAGTTGTGGTCGCTTGGAGGAGGTGAAGCTCATGCCTTGTGCATGCTCGCAAAAGGTGGGGTTTCTGAAGGACCTGTGGATAGGATTCATTGAAGGTTCCAACAGGGAATCAAAGGAGTCGCTTCGGCTCGAGGTGGTTTTGGAACGATCCTGTGGCGGATCTTGGCCCGAGGGTTGGGGGTCTGCGTCAATTAATAAAAATACATCCCTACTGTAGACCAATCATACAAAAAGAGTATGGGGGGATAGAACTCCAATAGAATAAAAAGGGGGCTAAGAGTATAGGAAGAGGGGATAATGCAAGCGGGATTAAGCCTAAGGGAATATTGTATTAATATTTCCTAAAGTCTAATTATATGAAATTTTATCCTAAGTTCTTAGGATGGGGGAACACACCATAAGTGGAGCCCAAGGTAGTTCCCAACATGAAAAGTGTCAAGTTAGGAACATTGTAGTGACTGTAAATAAAAAATTTGATATAAATGATTTCAATTGCACAAATAAATTAATCACCAGAACATATAAATTTATTGAGCTAAACATAATAGCTTACGGACAGCCTCATAACACATCATATTCCTTAAATTTCATAAAACAAATACATAAATTAACATACCTTGGTCTGATGCTAACCCTCCGTTTATCGCTTGTCTTGTTGACCTTCCTGCTGCTACCTTGCGCAACTTGAATCCATGGACCAACTCTGCCCAAAACTGAGTTTCCACCCTGCCAACTAGGACAACTACCTAGCTCCAGGATACCATATGGATATCCTGCCCCCCGTGCCCAAAACCTCCAGCAAACCGGTGCCCCCTTTACTAACCCTTCCTGACTGCAGAACTCAAACTCTCCTCTCTCTGTGCAAATCCAAGAGAACCCTCCAAAAATCGAATTCCCCGTAGAATGATTCCCCTCCCTCGTAAACCTCTCCCCCCATATCCCTCCTTTACCGCCTTCTTTTCATTTACTTCCTTACCTACACATTTATTAC
>SNQJ01S0035585.1:131683-143979 GCA_010110895.2 Picea sitchensis | reverse complement strand
TGAGGTATGATGTAGAAGTAAAATACAGGCCCTCCATACCTGACAATGTTAAGCATTGGAAGGTGTTTGAGGACGATCTTGAGATCAAGAAATTCTTGGAGACTATCGAGGAGTTTTCAGAGCTGCATATCGATCAAGATTCTTTCTCTGAATAAAGGTTGGATGGGGGTGAGTTGCTGAGTAAAATAGCAGAGCATGACATTATTCAATTGCCTAAAAATCAAATTCCAAGGGGACTAGTCCCATTATAAATATTGTTCGATGGGAATGATGTGGCATTAAAGGGGAGAGTTTTAGGTGATGATGTTGACACGACTGAGTGCAACATTGGAACACCAGAGGAGCCTAAGTTTGTCAGGCTGTCAAAGAGTTTGACCAAGGAGCAGAGGGCTGAATATACTGAGTTGATGATGGAGTTTGATGATGTGTTTTCATGGACCTACGAAGAGCTCAAGGCGTATGACACATCAGTCATTGTGCACAAGATCCCACTGAAAGAAGAGGCTAATCCATTCAAGCAGAAGATGAGACCAATAAATCCCATGTTGCTTCCTGTCATGGAGAAATAAGTGAAGAAGATGCTAGATGCCCAAATCATTGTCCCCTTGAGATTTTCTGATTGGGTGGCCAATTTGGTTCCGGTAAGAAAGAAGAGTGGGGAAATGAGACAGTATGTTGATTTCAGGAACCCGAACAGGAGCTCAAGGAAAGACAATTATCCCCTTCCCAACATGGAGCACATATTGCAGAAGGTCTCTGGCGCATCTAGAATATCCATGATTGATGGTTTCTCTGGCTACAATCAGATATCGGTCATGCCTGAGGACAGAGAGAAGACAACCTTCACCACTCCTTGGGGCACATTCATGTATGCAAAAATGCCTTTCGGATTGATGAATGCAGGAGCAACATTTCAGCGAGCCATGGACATAACGTTCATCGGAGAGAAGGATCAGTTTGTGGTAATATATCTGGATGACATCACCGTCTTCTCCAGAACAGACAAAGAGAATTGCTGCCACTTGAAGAGGGTTTTCCTGAAGTGTCGAAGGTTCGACCTATCTTTAAACCCCAAGAAATATTTGTTCGCCATGAAGGAAGGGAAGCTATTAGGCCATATAGTGTCAGCAGAGGGAGTAAGGATTGACCCTAGTAGGGTAGAAGCACTTCAGACCCTATCACTTCCCAGATCTAAGAAGGAAGTTTAGGCCTTTTTGGGGAAGATAAATTTTCTGAGGAGATTTGTCTCTAATTTTGCTGAGTTGGTAAAACACATCACAGCCATGCTCAGGAAGGGAAATGAAGTGAAATGGACTACTGAACCCAGGGAATCATTTTCCCAAATAAAGAGAGCGCTGACTGAGGCACCCGTGCTAATCAACCCTGATTATTCTAAAGACTTCCTGATTTTTTCTTTTGCTTCTTGTGATACAGTAGCAACAGTCTTGTTGTAGAAAAATGAGCAAGGACAAGAGAAACCTATTGCCTTCTACAACAGGGCATTGCGAGATGCAGAACTCCGGTACGAGATCATGGAGAAGCAGGGTTATGCCCTAATGAAATCTCTCAAAGATTTCAGAGTCTATGTCTTGCACTCAAAAGTCACTGCATACGTTCCTTCAACCTCTGTGAAGGACATTCTTATACAACCTGACATAGACGGAAGAAGGGGTAAGTGGATCGCCAATATCCTAGAGTTTTATCTGGAAATCAAACCCACCAAGTTGATAAAGGGGAAGGGTTTAGCTAATTTGCTGGCTGAATCCAATTGCAAAGCCTTAGGGATTAGTTTCATCAATGAGAAAGTTGAGTCATTCAACTAGAATTTTCAGGATGCCTTGTCTCTAGCAACATGCTCTTGGTACAAGGATATCTTGTATTTTCTGCAAGAATTGAGGCCTCCTGATGGATTGGAAAAGAGAAAAGCGAGATATTTAAAGCTCAAGGTGGTCAGATACTGCCTCATTGACCAATACTTGTACTGGAAAGACCCTTCAGGGGTATTTCTAAGGTGCCTGGACCCACAAGAAGCCCAGTCGGTTATTTTTTATTTTCACAGTGGCCTTTGTGGGGGTCATTATTTCTGGAAGACCACAACCCATAAGATCCTTCAAGCTGGGTATTACTGGCCCACTTATTTCCCTGATGTCTGCAGAGAAATCAGAGCTTGCATCAAATGCCAGAAGTTCTCAGGTAAGCAGCAGCTCAAATCCCTACCATTAAAGCTTGTAGTGGTTTCAACACCCTTTCAGCAGTGGGGATTGGAATTCATTGGAGAGATTCATCCTCCCTCAAGTGGTCAGCACAGATGGATCCTGACTACAACAGATTATTTCACCAAGTGGATAGAATATGTCCCCACCATAAGCGCATCACACAAAGTAATTATCAGCTTCTTGGAGGATATCATAACCCGATTTGGTTGTCCCAGCAGTATCGTCACCGACAATGCTGCTTCTTTCAAATCTGAACCTCTNGCTAATTCACTCCACCCCCTACTATCCCCAGGGAAACGGTTTAGCAGAATCTTATAACAAAATCCTGATAAAGATCATCAAAATATTGTTAGAGGATAACAAACGAGCCTGGGATTCAAAATTGAAATTTTCTCTGTGGACCGATCGTGTCACAACGAAGAAGTCTCTGGGCACTTCGTCGTTTCAACTAGTCTATGGAGCAGAGGCAGTTTTCCCTACTCAGCTCGCCTTACCTGTGGCGAAGTTCTTTCAGGACTACAAGGGAGAACCAGATCATATGATCAAAAGAATCCATTAGATAGTGGAAGCGCAGTAGATCAGAGAACAAGTGAGGGACGCGGCTTACAGTCATCAACAGAAGATCAAACAAGCTTTTGACAGAAAGGTCAGGAAGAAGGAGTTCGAGATCGAGGACTTGGTATTTAAGTGGGATGCACCCAGACAGGATAAAGGCAAGCACAACAAGTTCGACGCCCTCTGGATCGGCCCCTTCAAAATCTCTGAGGTTCTCTCCAACAACACCTATGGATTGCAGGATCTGGAGGGTGAAGAGGTTTTCAACAACCCAGTGAATGGGCATTTTCTAAAAAAATGTTTTATTTGAGCCTTAGATGACTCCTCTGTTTGTAAAGATTGTCTTTTAGTTCTTTGTTTAGCTTCTTTTTTCATGTTTTTGGCCTAATAGGTGACTCCATAGCCCAACAAAAAGGCGACTGGAGATGCAGAAGGAGTTCTTAGAGAATCACAGGGACGACTCTATCCCCTATGGAGCCTAATGTTAGCGATAAATGTTATCATGAGCTCGAGAGAATTCAGGTCTGCAAGATGCACGAAATGATCAAGTGCAGCACATGAGAATCCTTGTTTTTCCAAGTAGCAGGTCAAGCGAGCGGGAAAAATGTCATCGACAGCATCCAGGGTCTATTTTTGCGAAGAAGATCTATGGTCGGTGGGTAATTGTAGTCAGCCGAGTCATGCCAAGTATAGCACAGATGTTGTTAAAGAAGTGAGCGATGTCAGCCGTCGGATCGACATAAGAATAGATTTGGACTGTTGGTTCGAGAACGAACGCTTGTCACGAGATTATCCGCACGTGGGATCATGCATTGGAGTCTTGTAAGAAAATACCCAAGGTATTGGCATTAGGATTCCCGAGTTGCGAAGTGCTGAGGTCCGTTTGAACGTGTGGCAGAGAATAAGGTGAGACCACGTGGTCGACGGGTGGACACGCGTTGGCTGGAGATAAAGTCAACATTCTGTTGAATTCTCGTATCTCAGGGACTCGCGAAATAGGAGGGTGAAAAATCGACGGTTCAACTGACGAGGTTGCGAGGTCACGAGGATCTGGGCCAATAGTATTTCCGAGATGATCAAGGCCATCCATCTGAAGTGGACACTAGGCACGAATAGAGCCATCTCGGTGCTTTGCCCATCGCGACTCCAACTCGCAAAAAGCAGCTCCGTCATTTTCCGAGGTGCGAGGTGCCGAGAGAATCTTGGGCCCAAGCCTACGGAATTGCCAAGAGAAGTAAGAACCGTTAGAGCAAGAAGGCCGAAGCGCTGAGTTCAGTTACATAGAGGATCCTCGCAGTCTCCAAGCGCCATCAGATCCGATCTCCATATTGTTTCTCGCCTGAAGTAAATGATGACAAGAGCGGGTGGTTGAGACTTCCTCTCATTCATTAAGAGAGGGAATGGAGGTTCTAGAAAGCCGTCTTCCCAAGGAGGTCCTGTGTGTCGATTTTCCCAGAGAGGCCATGCCGGTGTCCTCGACTCAACAGAAAAGTCTGCGCACGCTATCCCAACACTTAATGGCTCAGCTACTCTCCTTACAAGAGCCATTCTTAGTTAAGATGGTGCTTAAAAGAAGACATCAGTATGAATGTGACTGAAGGGACACTCGACTTTGAGTGACTGTACACGCCTCTGTGAGGTGAAGTTTCCTGAGTATATAGACTCAGTTTTTGGTATCTTGTAAGCATCAATGGTTGAGCAGAGCTCCCGGTGGTAAAGTTTTAATGAAGCATTGTTTCTCTGGTTATGTATGAACTTTTGAGACTTCTCGCCTTATGAATGCCAGTTTCTTTCATGTCTTTGTTTACACTGTGTTAGAGCAGCTCGAAATTGGAAGATCCAGTCGAGCTGTAGCTATTATAGGATGATGTTGTAATGGATCACTGTAATAGTTGCACTGTCTCTAATCAGTTCTTGTGATTTTCCCAGCACTGAGTGACTTGGAATTGGAGGATCCAGTCAAGTCCCCTTTCAGTTCCTTGAGACCCTGAACCAAGCGGATCTTGCATTCAGAGTCTTTCTTCTGCAAAATGCCGAAAGCCTGTTTCCCAAAGTTGTTTGTTCACCTTTCTTACTAAGTCTTCCACCTGTTCATATTTTGATCAACCCACTGGTTGAAGTTAGGTCGAGACCTCGTTTGTTACTTACGTACCAGACCCAGTCCCTGAGTTAGAGTAATATCTCCTCGAGTCTTTATCTCCATTCGATCACCCCTTTGTAAACAATTCATGACATTAAACTGATGGGTGTCAGGCTCTTCTCCTGCTAGCAATCCAGGAGTAACTTCTGACGCTAAAATGTAACATGGAGTTATTCATAGTTACATAAAATGTAACATTGTTGAAATATTTCACTTGCAAGGGAGTAAGCATAATAAATATTGGTTATTGTTGGCATAGGGGTAGACCCAGGGTTCAACGCTGAAGAGCACACCAACAAATCCCTAACTACTGACCCTTTCAGCAAAACCTGCAAAGAAGATGAAGTCTCACCCGAGGTAGAGGCAGGGGTGGTTGCAATACTTAGGTGTCTGCAACCTTAACCGGGACACAGATCTATGATTATATCACTTATAAAGCACTTAACATCGATCATTCGTCAATATTAAACCCTTATTATACTTCATAGACATCATAGAGCATCACGGTGTACACTCAGATCTACAATATTTCAGCACTTAACCATAGTAACCCAGATCAGATCCAGTAGATCATCACTAAGAATCCTCATACACATCATATCTAACAATCATATATATATATAAGAAGCATAGAGTATAAGTCGATATATCAAAGCACATAACATAATAAAAAACACATTGAATCAAAGCACAGAGCATAACACATAGATTTACGTGGTTCACCCCCACCCTAGGGCTACGTCCACAACATCTTCTTCTTTATTATCGTCTTCAATATGATACAAGCACAAAGCCTCCAAAACCCTTATTCGCATAGGACAAAAGAGCTACGCAGCTCGCTAGATCCTTCTTCCTTGTGTTACACCACTTATATTTCTATAGCAACCTCATAATAACTTGCACTTAGCCTTGCAAGCCTTACACAGTTCACACATAGCACTTATTCAACATCACATAGATGCAATACCAATTTCACTAAGAAATCACATTTACTACTTCTTACATTGCCTATCCTTCTATTTATACATTACAAAAGTGGGCCTATGCATGGTTAAACCCACTGGTCGACATCCCTTTCCCATTACATTAACCCAAAACCCTAAAAGGGCCCAAAAGTGGACCAAGATCCCGTGATCTTTGTTTCTCCTGGCGCTCCATCTTTGACAGGCTGTCGAAGTCCAAAAATGGTCAAATATGACCAAGTGTTCCTCAAAACGTGGTCAAGGGCCAACAATTATTTCAGTTAGCCACGGGGGTTAAGAAAAATATTAGTGAGTTGGTTAAATATTTTCCAATAGACATGAATGGACTCAACACAAAGGTATATGTGAACATTATACCTTTGGGTTAATATGATTGTCTAATTGGCATGGATTGGTTGGAAAAACACCATGTTTCCTATAATGTTACAATAAGAAAATATCCTATCTTTATGAGAAAGGACATCAAGGAAAGATTCAAGGTATTCTAATAGTTGTAGTTGTTAGAGAAATTTCAACCATGCACCTAAAAAAGAGTTTTAGGAAAGGATGTCAAATTTTTGCATCCCATATGGAAGAGGAAGCTAGAGGTAAAGTGGAAAGTCTTGAATACCATCCAGTCTTAAAATATTTTAAAGACATTTTAAAGGAAATCCCAGGATTTCCATCGAAAAGAGACATTTATTTCTTTATTGATTTGGTTCCAGGAGATGCCCTAGTGTCTAAGACACCTTACAAAATGAGCACACTAGAATTGAAAGAGTTGCAGATGCATCTTGAAGAAATTTTGAAGAAGGGGTATATACACCAAAGGGTGTCCCCTTGGAAAGCCCCATTTATTTTTGTAAAGAAGAAAGATGAAACCTCGAGGCTGTGTATTGATTTTGAACAACTGAATAAGGTCACTATAAAGAATAAATATCCTTTGCAAAGGATTGATGATCAATTTGATCAACTGAAGGGTGCAAGCATATTTTCCAAGATTGAATTGAGATAATATTATCATCAAGTGTGGTTAAAATAATAATATATCAACAAAATGACGTTCATAACGAGGTATGGGAATTACAAATTCACAATAGTTCCATTTGGCATATCAATTTTCTGAGCCATTTTTATGTGTCTAATGAATAGTGTTCAGGGAGTACTTGGACAAGTTTGTAATTGTTTTCTTAGATGATATTCTCTTCTACTCTAAGTCTAAGGAGGAGCATGAAAATGATTTAAGAACGGTGCTAAAGGTTTTAAGGAAACATAAATTGTATTCCAATTTAAGTAAATGAATCTTTTACCAAAAGAAGATTGACTACTTTAGGCATATTATTTCAGTAGATGGGATAATAGTTGATGTTGAGAAGATAGAGGATATTAGAGGATGGGAAATGACAAGAAATGTGACATATATTAGATCATTTATGGGTCTTTTAGGTTATCACTGAAGATTCATAAAAGGGTTTTCAAAGATTGCAAGACTAATCACTTCCTTGCAAAGAAAGGGAGTGAAATTCAAATGGACTCGAAAATGGGAAGAAAGTTTCCAGCAATTGAAAGATATTTTGACAAGTGCGCCAATATTAAATATTGCAAATCCAAACGATTACTTTGTAGTGCGAACATATTTATGCAAGGAAAGGCTTGGTGGATTCCTAAGTCAAAATGATCATGTGGTATGCTATGAGTCTTGAAAATTAAAAGAGCATGAGAGAAATTATGCTACACATGATATAGACTTAGAAGCCATTGTACATGCATTAAAAATGTGGAGAAATTAACTCATGGGGAGGATATTTGAGCTAAGGATAGACCACTGTGTTATGAAACATGTATTTGACCAACCAACATTAAATGCCAGGCAAGCTAGATGGTTGGAATTTCTTAGTGAGTATGACTTTGAAATTAAACATATCAAAGGAAAAGAAAATCAGGTGGATGATGGGATCAAAATTAGAGCTAAGGACATGCATATTTAATCCATAAAAATGTACGTGACATATTTAAAATAAAAATTCTTGAAGCACCAAATTCAGATCAACATTATTTACAAATAAAACAAAACTTACAACAAAGCAATTTACAACATAAATATAAAAATTATGAATTGAATGAGGATGAAATCCTCTTGTATAGAGGCAAGGTGTATGTACCATATTCCATGGAGCTAAAAAATATAGTGCTGAGAGAAATGAACATGGTTCCATATGCTAGGCAACCAGGATATCATAAATCTATTACATATAGAATGAGCCAATACTTTTGGTCATGAATGAAGAAATAAGTGGCTAACTACATAGCTCGATGTCCAGAGTTCCTGAAATTAAAGACATAGAAAAAACATTTAGTGGGGATGCTACAACCATTGACCATTCCATAATGGAAGTGGGAAGTGGTCACAATATATTTTATTACAAAGATTCCCAGAATAGTGAAGCAACATGATTCCATCATGGTGGTGGTGAAAATATTGACTAAGGAAGCACATTTTATTCCCGTAAAGACAACAAACAAGGAAAAAATATTGCAAATATTTGCATGAAGGAAGTTATTAGGATACATGGAGTGCTTAAGGAAATAGCTTCAGACAAATATTCCAAGTTTACATTCAATTTATGGAAAGGGTTTTTCAAAGGTTTTGGAACAAATTTAAATCTTAGTACAACATATCACCTAGAGTTAAATGGGAAAACAAAAAGGACCAATAGGATAATTGAATACATGCTCAGGATGTATGTGATGGAACAACCATCAAAATGGGAAGACTATATCCACTTTATGGACTTCGATTATAATAATGGGTATCAAGTCTCATTAAAAATGATTCCATTTGAAGCTTTGTATGATACAAAATTTAACACACTAGTGAGTTGGGATAACCCAACAGATAGAGCTATCATTGGGCCATATTTGTTAAAGGAAATGGAAGAAAAAATGACAAAGATCAAGCATAATTTAAAGGCTACCCATGATAAGAAGAAAATTTATGTAGATAAGATCAAATTTTTTAGATATTTTAAAGTGGGCGAACATGTATTTCTTAAATTCAAAGCGAAAATAAGTTTGACAAGATTGGGTTGTTTCCCAAAGTTGGCAACAAGATATTGTGGAGATTTTGAAATATTAGAAAATATAGGGCTAGCTGCATACATGATAGAATTTCTACATCCATGAGAGTGCACAATGTATTTCATTTATCGTTATTAAATAAAAATGTGCCCGATCCTAACCACATAATTGATTAGACTGTGATCTAGGTGGAAAACTAAGGGGATTTATGGGTGGAACCAATATGCATTTTGGAATGGAAAGTCAAAGTGCTCAGAAAAAAATCCATAAGGTTGGTAAAGATTCAATGGACCTGCTATGGTCTTGAAGATGCAACATGGGAGCATGAAGAAACTATGTGGGAGGAATACCTACAATTTTTTGTCAATTTTGAACAAAATAGAAGTTGAAAATACACGATTCCATTTTTGGGAAACTAGTTTCTGGAACCACGTCTTAGAAATTATTGGTCATTACATTGATAGCCCTGATAAAATAATGGTGCAACCCATTGAATTGAAGGAAGTGAAGGTGGCGCATTCCTTGGGTCAAAAGAATGAGAAGAACAAGAGATTATGGTTGGGATTGTTGATGGAGGGTAAAAATTGCATAATTTCATTTTATTTTTTAAATATTGTGATGTAAATTTGTATATGTATTTCAATATGGTGTTGTGAATCAAGGAAAATGAAAAATTGTAGGGGAGGGGGAATATAACATCCCCATTACAATCCCCGGTTTAATTAATGTACGATGTAGATATAGATATGGCTGTGGCCAAGTGATGTAATATGCAGAATTTATTTTATGAATTTTAATAAATATAATGTGATACCATCTTCTTGGAATAAGGACATAGATGGGGGATGATTTATCCATAAGAGAGGGGAATTCCTAGGGTGTGTCTTAGTGGGGTCCAAGGGGGAAATCAAGTATGGGTATTAATACAAACCCAATTTTTTGAATTTTATTCTCATTTGGGGAAGAGTCCTATTTTTTGTTTGAGTGTATGAGAGCCCAATCATTAAACTCGCGTAAGAGGGTGGGTGTGAGAGTCACATACCATAGTTATTGGAAAACATGGGGCTGGATTAATCAACATTGGGAAGAGTGAGTAGTCAATTGTATTGGGAAAATAGAGGAAATCCGCATGGGGATATTGGGCAGTTTTCCACAGGGATTTTGGGCATGAACAACAAGGAGAGAGAAGGAAAAAATAGCACTAGAGATAGAGAAAGGAGGCTGTACAAATTCAGGATCATGCTCGAGCACATTTGGAGCATTTTGGAGCTAGAAATTGATGATCCAGGTTGTCAGGTTTGAAGAGTAAACTCTTGAATGAGTTGCACCATAACATCAAGTGTTTTTTGTTGGTTGTTGGTAGTTTTTACGGGAAGAGAGTTCCTTTGAGTTCCCATCATATATATTCCTATTTACCTGAGCTAGAGAGACCTTGTTGGACTTATGGGATGACCCGGGTTGTACCTTAGTTCTCCAACAAAACCCTTATCACCATTGGCCTTTCTGGTAAACTAGAAGTCCACACCACGTACAGAGTGCACAACGCAGTCTCACCCAAGATGGTTTATGGGGGAATATATGACACATATTTCTACAGTCATGGAAGGGATTGGGGGATGTTATTTATTTACTTCTTCTTTCTACTTAACCATGCATTCTACTCTACTATTCATCATATCCATTTATTCATTTATTCATTCATTTGCATGTTTAATTTAATGCACACTGTAAATACATCATCCATTCATATAAATAACCATTCAATGATAAACAAAGAAATAACACATCAAAACACATTACACACATGGTTTTACCATGGTTCACCCCCTTGGGGATACGTCCACAAAGATATTTTTCTTCTTTATTCTTATTCATCAAAAAGTGTTTTGTGCATTACATCAGAGTAGTGAGTAGTGAGGCAGAACAAGATCGCACCAATATACACCACTTAATACTTGAACCTTAGCTACTTCAACCTCATCCAAGCTCTACAACTCTCAAAACAGACTTCCAATCCCAAAAACTCCAAAAGGGTTCTCCAAAATAGACTTGTCGCACTAACTCTCTAACACTTCTATGATATGATAATGATGATCCTATAATATACCTCATATCCTTATTTATATCACAAAAATGGGTTAGAATCCCTTACAATCCATCCCAAAACCCTAACCTAACTAGGTTGGGTTTGTCTACTTTTGCGTCAGATTTCCACAAATTCTGCCGCGTGCGCTGCTTTTCCTCAAAATGTGGTACGTTGTCCTACCTCTCTTGCTACGTTGTTATCAAAATTTGTCTACTCCAACATTACCCCAACACTAACATGTGGCTCGTCCCAAGCCACATTATCTTTAGTGCAACTTCTACAGTTCTACTTCCAGCACATGAAACTTTTGTGCTAATTCTGACACTTTCTCTTTGGCCTCTGCACTCTTCCTTTCTAATGTCTCCAAACCCTATGCTATAATGTGCTCTCTTATCACTTCTCATATTTCTCTGAGCGTTGATTCCCATTTTACCTTTTCTATTTGGATTTCATCAATCATCCCTTCTACTTGTTGTAGGAATGGCTCCAACTGAGCCTGCCTTGCTTGCTTCTGCTCCTACACAATCTTTACTTCAACATGTAAGTTCTTTAGTTCCTGTGTTGCCTTCAACCTAAGGGATATGTCCATGGTTTTCTATATTTTCTTCAAGTACTAAACCATCATGTTCAATTTTTCCTCCCTCTTCTCCAAGTGTTGGATCTTTTCATCCTCTTCAAGGCTTGTCCAAATCTGTGTAGTCCTGTTATACATTTCTACCACTTCTTTACCCTCATGCACTATACTCTCTATGTGCACAGTAGCCTCTTATTCCCTCTTCTCTCGCACCAATGAAGGTGCGATCATACTTAAATTTTCTATTAGCTCCACTATTTCTTGCTTGTACCTCTCCATGGTCTGCATAAGTTTTTGGATTTTCACCTCTGTTGTAACCTCTTGTGTCTACACGTAGTGGGGTATACTCATGTATACCTTTGTGAGATTATTCTCTAGATTTTCATGTGATTTCCTCACATGTTACTTGTGTTGATACTGAGAGGGGGGTACATCAGTATCAAGTACAATTTAAAACCTTTTTCAAATTATAATTAAACCATTCAACTATATCCAATGAGAAATGAACAATAGTATAAGAGTTACACCAATACACCATAATACACCATAATACACCATGCACAATATATGAGAAATGATCAATAGTTATTATTCAAGGGAAGTAATGACTTCCAAAGGTAGCTACAGATTCCAAATGTAAAGGGAGGGATAAAACTCCAAGAGGAAGATACAATCCTCCAATATC
>SNQJ01S0035585.1:100546-125091 GCA_010110895.2 Picea sitchensis | reverse complement strand
CACCCAAGTCGAGGGTCGAGCCATGAGGACATGGGCCCGAATCTCCTCCTTGAGGCCACTAATAAAACACTCTCGAAAGAAAGCATCAGTCATGCCCTTTGTTCTAAAAGCCAGGGGTTCAAAGGAAGCTATGAAGTCTTCTACTATTCTACATTGTTTCAAATTTCTCAAACGGCCCAAATGGTTGGTGTCCATGTCAAAGCGTTCATAAAGATCAGTCACAAATTGGGTCCAAGGAATATACCCTTGACGAGAAGTTTTTCTCCATTGCCACCATTGCCAAAATTCTTGATCTAGATGGAGAACACCATACCAGAGTTTGGCCAAGTCATATGTAATGCCATATAAAGAGAAATAATGTTCCATTTGGGTTACCCAACCAGTGGGGTCCGAGCCATCAAATTTGGTCACGTCCACTCGCGAAAGGCGTATGTCATGTTGAAAGTGATGGGACTGAAAGGTATGGGAATGGGAGGATGTTTTTCCTTCATTCTTTGGAGGTGCTTTAGAGAAATGGTCATCTATAGGGATCTTCAGTTTGGTGCAGAGTGATGAAAAGACATATTCAAGCTGGGTGGTCAGTTCTTATTTGACTTCCTCCATTGAGGACTGCATGGTTGTATTTATGGTAGCATGGATGGATGAATCGATGGAGGCAACAGTAGCACTGAGTTGTTGCACTTATTTTTGGGTTTCGAGGAAGCCAGATTGCATGGTGTTGAAGCAAGCTTCCAGGTCTTGGCTATGGGTATGGGCCATGAGGATGGGTGAACTGAAAATGGGCAGGCGGGGTCAATTTTTTTTTTTGAAAAATGATAGGGATGAATGTGATAAGGGCGGAGAGATGAATCCAATGGAATAGGTCTCAAATAATGGTGAAACAATTTCCAGACTTGTTTTTTTTTTTGGTTACACCTGTGGATTCTAAAGAATACTGCAGTGATGAAATCCCCAAATGCTTAACTAGAAAGAGATGTGTATTTACTTGGCAATTTGAACATAGTTGCACGGCAATAGATCTAGTCTGTGTTTAATTTGTTTATGGTTCTGTCCCCCAAGGGTTAGGTATTCAAGGGTTCTATAGATAAGGGTTTTCCCTGTGCTATAGCTCTCTGATATACATGTGGGGTCCAACAGTAGTACTCGACCCAATATCTCAGGGCACTAACTAAGGAGGATAGACCGTACCCTTAGCCGTACTACCCGACTACCCAGGTACTAGAGAGTATCTTCCCGAGTGCTATTCTCGGTGACACTATAGTAGTCTGGTGTCCGATAGGTTTATCTAAAGAGGGCTTTAGGAAATCTAGGCTGATCCATACACAGGTGTTGTCTGATGCGCTACCACTCAAAGGGGTACCAACAGGGGTTATAAGGGTGGCCAATAGATGTGCACTTAAGAACCACTTGTATTTCCTATGTGTATGAATCCCTCAACTACGGGTTTATGCGTGTAACGATAGATATCTATGGTTTAAAGACGCTGAAATACTTCTCTACCCTAAAAAATAATTCCCACAATTTCTACCAAGGAAAGTGCTATGATACCACTTGCAAGATACCAGATATAATAAATATGCAGAACATAAATAAAATGCTAGAAATGGCAGAATAACAGTAATATATCCAACATAATCTCCACAATAACATAGAAATGATATAAGAACAACAACAAAAATAACACTTTGATTCAGAAAGCAATGTTCACAGGCCTCTTTGAGGGGGCAACCTCCAATCGAGCAGTGCTCTATTACAATAATTTCCCATCTAGGGTTTTCATACCCTCGACCCTTATTAATACTAAATATGTCTATCAAGAGAAGCATCTAGAGGAAGATCCTTCTAGAAGTGGAAGCTTCTATTAGGTCTTCTTACATCCGCCTTATTCTATTTTATTGAAAGGCCTTATTAATATTGACCTTTATTACATCCGAATATATTAATATACCTATGTGTGGGTTAGGACCCTAACAAATATGTACTCCACTGGGACTACAACGTCAGGAAGATGGGGTAATGTGATTTCCACCTTGCTTGGTGATTTCCTCTTTTAACCTAAGGTTAGGGTTTCCTCTGTGGCTTCATCCTTGGGTTCTTCCTCTTTCTCTCCCTCCATTTGTTGTTGACCTGTGATCTCTTCAACCAGGACTTCATTTGTGTTGGCTTTCTGCTTATTTTTTTCCTTTTCCTTTGTTGCTGCAGGGTTTTCATATCTAGGGTTTGTGTTGCTGTTAGGGTTTTCTACGCTTGGACCCGCTTGGACCTGTTTCGTCACTAATTGTTCTTCCACTACTCTGGTGGGACTGATTGATTTAGTCTCAGATGTTGTTACATCCTCCAACTCCATAAAATTCTCTGGTTCTTTAATTCATTCCTTCTTTCTGTCAGACTATTGGGTTACTTGCACAAATTGACTAGGAGCACCAAATTTTGGGGTACCATTGAACTATTCTTGCACTCAAACGATTGAATTCTCCTCTTTCTCGATCACCCTTTTCTAATGCTCTCAAGTACTTGGTTGCTCAAAATTTTCTAAGTGTTGAACTTGCCTGTGATTTTTCCTTTTTATAGACCCGATCATTAATCTTTTGTCGTATTGTTCACTTTTTCCGATGATTTGCACAGTGTCTAACTTTTCCTGCACACATTATTCCAAATTTTGTCACACCAATTGTTGTACGATGTCATTCCTGAATCACTTATTCCTCCTAATTACTTATTTTTGGACTTTTGTTCATTTTTTTTGTTTTTATCTTCCTTTTTCTTCTTTTATCTCCTACTATTTACAATATGTACAAGTATACTTGCTACATTGCAACTATTGAGAGTTAGTAGGTCAACTATCCCTATACAGTTTCAGTCGATTATCATTCACCATTCCTTGCACATATTTTAATTTTAAGTCTTGTATCTGTACAACAACTCCATCTATAATTGAATTTATCTGATATGGCCCTAGCAAATGCATTATGAGCTTCCCTAGGTGTTGTAAGTATTTGCTGTCATAGAGGAGAACCATGTATCCTTCCTTAAACTTATTCTTCTTCATATGTTCGTTGTTCCATGATTTATTGTTTTCCTTCTAAACCTCTAGATGGAAACTTTACATGATTCTGTCTTCTTCTAATTCCATCAGTTCAACCAATGTTTCCTGTGCTGCACCATTTTCCATCATGTCTGTGATTGTTGTGACGCACAGACTTGGTATTAAATAATCTAAGGGAACTACTACCTCCTATACATATACCAATCTAAATGATGTTTTTCCTCTTAGTTTCTTGTAGGTAGTTCTATAATCCCAAAGTATTGTTGGTACCTTCAAATCCCAATCATATCTGTTTACATTACAAATCTTTGTCAAGGCATTCTCCAAAATCTTGTTGAAGGATTCCATTGTTCCATTTGCTTGAGGGTGGTAAGGAGTAATCTTCTAGTGGTATATATTAAAGTCTTAAAGAATTTCCTCAAATGTATTGTTGATGAAGTGGGTCCCCTGATCACTCATCAATATCCTTGGACATCCAAATCTTGTCACTACATTTTCAAATAAAAAGTCTGTTGCAATATCTGCACTGCAATCCTTTACTGGTGCTGCCTCTGCCCATCTGGTTAAGTATTTTTTGTCTGTAATAATGTATCTGGATCCTGATATTCTTGTTGGTGGATCAATTGGACCTACAAAATCTATTGCCCATTTATTGAACACTTGTAAAGTAACATGTGGTTTCAGTGGCATCTCATCCCTCCTGGATGGCTTCCCAACTCTATGAAAAACATCACACTTATGATAGTATTCTTTTGAGTCCTTATGAATCATTGGGCACAATAATCATGTGTGCAATACCTTCTGCATGGTATCTTTTCTTGCATAGTGTCCTCCTACAATTCCTTCATGTGCTTCTTCTAAAATAATGGGTCTTTCATGCTCCATCACACATATCCTCAATATGATATCTACTCCAAGTTTGTATAAATTACCTGCAATCAACTGATAATATGCAGATCTGACCACCAAATTTGTCTTCTATGCAGTAGTAAATTATCTTGGTGTAAATCTTGTACTAAAAAACTCAATAATGTCAGCAAAATATTCATCTACAATTTGTACTGAAAAACATTGTGCATATGCAAAGTTGTCTTCCAAGTTACTGGGATCTTCTCCATTTGTTATCCTGAATAAGTAATCCAGTCCTGCATTCAATCTTCTAGGCTTCACCATAACTTCAAAGTCAAATTCCTGAAATAATAGCAACCATATGCATATCCTCCCCCCCAACACTATCTTATTGACTAAGTATCTTAGAGTTGAATGATCTGTAAACATCTTAAAATGTTGTCCCAACAAGTAATGTATGTATTTATGAAAACATAAATCATTACTAATCCTTCTCTTTCTATAGTGTTGTAGTCATGTTCTGAATCTGACAATTTTATGCTTGCAAATGTAATAGGGTGATCTATATCACCTTCTCCTAGCTGTGTTAATACCGCTCTTAATGAAATTGCAGATGCATCCACATTCACATGAAACTCTTTATCCAATCTGAACATACTAAAATCGGCGCAGTAACCATCTTCCCCTTCAAAATATCCAGACTCTTTTGACATCCATCATTACACTAGTACTTATTATCGTTCTTCAACAAATTCTCCATTGGTGTAGTGATCTGTGCATATCCCCTGATGAATTTTCTGTAATACCCTGTATGGCCCAATGTACTCTTCAAAAGACACACTGACATTGGTGGTGGTAAGTTAACTATGACAACAATTTTGGCAGGATCAACCAACAGACCCTGTTTACACATCACATGTCCTAATAGAATGCCAAAAGGTGTGTTGAAAATACACTTCTTAATATTTAATGAGATCTAACACTGTTTGCATCTATCCAACATCAACCTTAATACTTCAACATGATCTTTCAACAAACTGAACACTGTCCATTCATCCAAGTAAACCTCCAAAAAATTGTGAATAAATTCCTTGAAAGATACTACTACTACCCTTCAAAAATGGTTGGTGCATTCTTCAATCCAAATTGCATAACTGTGTATTGAAATGATCCCCACTTTGTAGTGAATGTTGTCTTATGTCTATCTTATGGAACAATCCTTATCTGATGATAACCTGGAAATCCATTTGTACAAGAATAAGCTTCTTGACCCCCTACATTTTCCAAAACTTCATCTGTAAAAGGGGTAGGGAAGGGATCATGTAGGCATGCATCATTCAACTTTCTCAAATCTACACAAATCTTGATCCCTCCTTTCTTATTTTCTTGCAGCACCATGGAACCAATCCATTATGACTCTTCTATAGGTTCTATAACACCATCTTCTAGCATCTTGTCAATTTCTATCTTTACCTTTTCTTTGTATATTGGATTCAATCTATATGGCCTCTTTAGGATAGGTATTGCTTCTGGTTTTACTAGGATTTTAATCTCTCATATCTCTCCTACTAGCCTCTTCAATTATGAAAATTTTGCTGGAAATAAGTCATTGTACTCATGTAGTAATTCCGTGATCCTTTCTACTATTTGATGATCCCAATAATCTCCAATACTATCCATCTTTGGGTTACATGCAGTTCCAATGTTGACCTTCTTAATATTTAAATGTGCAACATAATCTTCCGAGTCTAGTTTGGGACCTTCTACTTCCTTTTCTCCTTCTACTTCTGGGATATGGATGTTTCATGTATTATCTTCTTCAGGGTCTTCTTCTTCTTCTACATTATAACAATGTATAAATTGTTTGACTGTTTGACTATCCCACCTCTACGATGATGGAATTATTTCAAATTTTGATTCTTCAAATATCTTGTCTCTTACCACTTTCAATGTTGTATCAATCTTTGGACTTTCATTCTCAAAGGAAAATGTAACTATAAAGCTCTGTTGTATTTATTCCCAGTTGTCAGTTTTTCTACATTGTTCCTGTTCTATGTACCAGTTCTTCGAAATGCCTTCTAGTGTGTGAATAAAATGGTGTGGCCATTATTCTCATGGTACTAATATCCATTGAAATATTCACTTCTCGAAATTATCTTGGGGTTGTCCAAATCCTTCATATTTCTCCTCATATTTTTTCTCCTGTCTTGCGTCGAATCTGATGCATAGTAACCTTTTTTACTAGAACCAATTTTTGATATTTTACTTATGTGTACCCCATCATCTTGTTGGTGTAGCTTTTGAAGAAATATCTAGTGTTGGTAATATCTGGTTTTACATAAATTCTACCTCATATTTCATCAAAAAGTATTCTAAATAATCTATTCCATAAAAAGTGGGAGGTTCTCTTACTTCTCTACCAACCCATCTCAGCATGTGCATTATTCTGGAACATTTCTTGGTAGATAATTCATCTAATTGTTGTTTCCAGTTTTCCAGTCCTATGTCAGAGTATGAAGCACAAGAACGAATACTCCTCCAACTAAGCATGCCATCTGTAGTTGGGTTGATATAATATGCTTCATGCGCAATAGTCCTAAATAGTTGATTCACATTTTCTATAATAATATTATCCATCTCAGGTTCCACATACCTGCCTCCTTCTGAGGGATCTAATGGCACAATAAATTTGTATTCTCTAGACTCAAATATCATCTTCCTTGTTTTAAAATTAATTATAGCCTCATTATCAAAGGCCCAATCCATACCCAACAATGTTGGATATGGTGAAGTATTGTCCACTATGTCTATGAATTCAAAGTCAACCAAGATGTGCACACCATATAGATCAAATAGAATATCCTTAAACCTTCCTACTGGCACCACTCTGTGTTGATTTTCCCGCTTCAACTGAATAGGTGAATACCCTAATTGTGGTTCTCCCATATATTCCCAAGTTTTCTTTGGAAGAACATTGACTTCAGATCCTAAGTCTAATATGATATCCCCCATATTGAAATATCCTATGTTGGCATTCAATATGAATTCCCTATTGGTTCTTCTCTTCTTTCAGACTTGGTTTACCATTTTTACCCTCTCTTCCCCAGGATTACATTTTTCTAGTAAATTCTGCGGTACTTGTAAGGAATTTTTATCACTCAACAATTTAACACAAACTCCCAAAATTTTTCTTATGTTACTTACTTGTTATGAAGACTTCTATTGATTGGTTTGATCAAATAATGATGGCATGTCATAGACTGATATCTCATCTACTGGCTTCATTCCTGAAGTGGACACAATATTTTCCTTCAAGATCTCTTGTCTAGCTTATTTTAATATATCTTTCTCTTTGCACACATCAAACTTATGCTATGGTGTTGTATTCTTCCTGACCCATTGGTAGTCTTCCCGATCCTTCTTGGATGCATCTTCTTCTATCTTAGCTCCACCTCTAGTCACTATGTTAATCTTTTTCCTGTCTTCTTCTCTTTTTTCCACCCCAATCCATTGTACATTCTGATTAGTCTGATTCCACTTGTCTTGTATTTTTATCAACAATGTTGGACAATCCTCTATTTCATGGTCTTTTGTGCGACAATACGTACATGTCGTAGGTGGTTGTGGGTAGTCTCTTTCATAGTGCCTTGGTTTCTGGCAGTTATGACACACTATTGGTCCTTGAACTCCTTCAAATACTCTTCCTCCACATCCTCCTCCTTTGAATCCTCCTCTGTTGTCATGATTTTATCTGTGTAGTGTGTTATACCGAGGTTCTTGATTGTACTAAAGTTGCAGATTATTATACGACTGTGGTGTTGCACACTCCTATGCATGGTTATATTTTTGTTTCCCTTGAAACTGTTGCACATTATACTATGTTGTGCTACAAATTGTTGTGTCAAATTGTACTATGGCTGCTATGCAATGTTATACTATGGTTGATGTGCATATTTTCATGTTACATGTTCATCCTGCACCCTGTATGTATTTGAAATCCTTTCTTTCATCATCTCCAAGGTTCTATAGTCCCTGTCTTCGTGTCTAACTGACTTACAAAATTTACAATATGTACTATTCATAATTGTCTGATATTTATGCATCAGGGGGAAATGATAGGGATCATTCCCTTGTGTTTGGAAAATATCACACCATTTTCCTCCTAGGGCCAAAGGGTTTGGCATACCCACTCCAATATACTTTGAAAATAATGGACACTCATTCTTGTGGTGACCTTTTTTCCTGTACATTGTACACCATAAATCTTCTCTTTTCTCCTTTCCTTTGTTTTGATTTAACTGGAATGTTAAGTTATTCATATTTTTCTTCAACTCTTCCATAGTTGGATCTAGATGCTTTTATTGGTTTTCCTCTAACCGTAAGTCTGCCTGCAGTGCCTCAACCTGAATTTGGAATTTATGTTGTCTCAAAGGATACTTTAAGTGTGGAAACAAAGAATTAACAAACAAATGTTTATGTTGTGTATCAATAATAGTGTATTTTAACTTACCTTTTAACCTCTTGAATTTCTAGTCCACTTCTCAACCCGATTCTCCTGGTTTCTGCTTGATCTCTATCGTTTCATTCATAAAATCATCTTCTAAACTTGACTTCTGAAATTCATTTATCAACTTCCTCTTCACATCTACTACAATTGTAGGTGTTCCTGTTGGGTTATTTATTGAGAGACCCATGTACCAATCTAATGCACGATTTTGAAAAATGATTGCTAACTGTGAAACCTTTGTATCCTCATCTATAATATGCTTTGTTTCCCATATATTTTCACATATGAACAAATGTTTCTCTAGGTCATATGACCCATCCCCTCATAACTTTGGTAACATGATGGCTGGATCTTGTCCTGCTATTGTAAAATTTGTTGAACTACCACCTCCGCATGGTGTAGAAACTTGATCAATAGTGACGTCAAATTTGGAGACAATGAATCCAAAAATATGGCTTGCAGGCACATAAAAGACACATTTGATGTGATTCAATATTATGTTTTATTTGTGACATGTAATAAATATAGTTCACACGTTTTATAAATGTTGCACCCTTTCCTCCAAAGCAGGAGTGAGATCATCGAGATAGCCAAGGATAATTTGAGCCAAGTCATGAAAGTAGTATCACATGTGTTAGGAAATGAGGAACACTTCCATGTTAAACATAAAAAAAGAGAGGAAGAAAGATTTTAAAAAGAAAGTAAATGACAAAGAAAAAAGACATTACATAGAGCTTTTACCCTAGAAACCCAAACCGAGAAAACCAACATTCCTTGAGTGTTCTGGTCCTTGTTGTCTTACTCATTCAGAATAAAAGGTTACATGTATAAATTTAGTCCACACCTAAGACACAATCGACATAATACCTTCTTGATTTACACAAGAACAACCTTGTATCCAATTCAATTTATATCTAAATGACCAATAACCTCTCTGATTTCTCCTATTCTTGATTATCCATTAGCATTTTCTTACATAATTACAACACACCTTATTTATAGGATTTACAGTAGAAAAAAACCTAAATAAAAGGCACCCAAAAATGGTTACAGATCCACGCATATCATTGGCTACAATCCCGTGAAATTCAGGATTCTGTTATAATTGACTACCAAGTCGGATTACCAGTCGGTCATCATTCGTTCTTCAGTTGGTTTCCACATGCTTGTCTGTTGACCTATTTTTGGTTGACCTATTCGAATTTACCCGGTTGAACCACCTCAACCTTCAACTTTTTTTCGATGTCTTCAACTTTTTATTTATCCAGTCGAACCACCTCAACCTTTGACTTCCTATCGATTCCTTCAAATTCGTCTTTACTCGGTCGAAACTGACTTGAACTTTGAGTTTGATTTTCAGTGAATCCACCTCGACTAGAATTTCACTACAAAAAATATAACAACCCAAAATTATCCCACTTGTTGTTTTCTTTGTTGAAACTGAGATACCTATGAGCTTTCGTTCATAAATCTAGGGAAGCAATGGCCATTGCCTCTTTGCACCAAGAGAACTTCACAACACACATAGGCTTGGTCAAAGCGTCTTCTATGTTTCCAACTTGTCTACTTTCTCTAGTAGCAACTTGTTTCTTTCCACCATGTCTTTGACGAAATGGTATTGTTCATCAATGTGATTAGTATTAGAATTATAAGTAGGGTTCTTTTACAGAAATATTTCACTTTGATTATCACAACTTATCTTCATAGCTCTCTTCTCAAAATCAATTCCTGAACACATCCTTTGCAACCATACTGCTTCTTTTCTTCCATGAGTGGCTGCTATGTATTCAACTTTTGTTGTTTACAAGGCTACGACCACCTGTCTCTTACTCATCCAACTAATTTATCCACTGAACATATTGAATACATATCCATTGGTCAACCTTTATCGATCCATATCTCCATCCTAGTTGGTGTCAATAAATCCATGTACATTTAATTCACTTTCACCTCAAGGTTTTGCATGGTATCATATAGCATAACATTTATTGCCGCACAGATACCTGAATACTCTCTTTAACGTTGTCGAATGATCCTTCCCAAATGTTGACATGTATCTGCTCAACACTCCCACTACATGGGCAATGTTTGGTCCAGTGTATACCATCACATACATTAGACTACCAACAACATTTTCATAGGGAATAGATGCAATGTCCTCTATTTCCTCCATTGTCCTTGGTCACTGTTCAAAAGTTATCCTTTCTCCCACAGGAATTGGCACATTCACATGTTTGTAATCCTGCGAGTTGAAACATTTCAAAACTGTTTCAATATACTTTGTCTGGTTCAACTAGATATTTCTAGTTGCTCGATCTCTTTTGATATCCATTCCTAGAATGAAGTTTGTTGCACCAATATACTTCATGTCCAACTTGGAGGATAGCTTCTTCTTTACCTCCTTTATTGTATTCATTTTATTTCCAATCAGCAACATGTCGTTGACATACACTGCTACATATATGAAATGCCCACCTTCTTCTTTGAAATACATGCAATAATCAACTTTGCTTCTCACACAACCAAAACTAAGGATGTATGTGTCAAAATTTTGGTACCGCATCCTTGGTGATTACATTAGACCATAAAGGAAAATTTTCAGTTTTCACACCAAATCTTTCTTTCCCTTTACTACAAATCCTTCAGGTTGTTTCATGTAGATTCCTTCTTCCAGGTCCCCATGTAGGAATGTTGTATTTGCATCCATCTATTCTATTTCTAGATCAAATCCTGTGGCTAGATAAATTAGTACTCTAATGGAAGTTAATTTTTTAATAGGGGAAAAAATATCACCGAATTCGACTCCTTCGACTTGGGAATATATTTTATATACCAGACAATCTTTGAATTTCTCAACTTGACCTGTTGTGTTCATCTTTTTCTTGAATACCCATTTTCTACTTATAGGTTTTCTTCCACTAGGTAATTTGACTAAGTCCCATGTATCATTCTTGTGCAAGGATTCCATATCTTCAACCATGGTGTCCTTCTAGATTTTTACCTCTACTGAGTTGACTACCTACCTAATCAAATTTGGCTCATTGTCAGTGGCAGATAATACGAACACGAAATAGAAGTTGGGAAGACTATACCTTTCAACTGTTTTTCTTTTTTGTTATGACCTCCTTACAATTGGGGCCGGCTGTTCCACCTCTTCTTATGATTCATCATACTCATCTGAATCATCTTCTTTGTTCCTCAACTCAACCACACCTTCTCTAGATTATTCTCATTTTGAAAAAATTCTTCAGGATCATACTTACTTCCAAATTATCTGAATACCACATCTCTATTGTACATTGTTCTCCTTGATGCAATATCCCAAGGCTTATATCCTTTCATTCCTTCTTTGTATACAATGAAAATACACTTTACTGCCTTCTTGTACAACTTGCTCCTCTTTTCCTTGGGAAAATGAACAAATGCATCATAGCCAAATACTTTGAGATGTGAAAATAAAGTATTCTTACTAGACCATAACTTATGTGGATTCATGTTGACCAACACCAACCAAGGAGACATATTCACCATATATTTTTCATTTTCCACTGCCTCCACCCCGAATTCTTGTGCGATCCCAACACCATTGAGTATTCTCCTTGCCTTGCCCATCAATGTTTTGTTTATTCTTTCAACAACTCCATTTTGTTGTGGGGTATATGGTGTGGTATTTTGGCATGATATGCCACAATACTCGCAGAACGGATCAAATTATTTTTCACATAATTCACCACCATTGTTAGTCCTTAGCAACTTAATATTCTTATCTTTTTGGTTTTCTACAAGATATTTAAACTCTTTAAATTTCTCGAAAACCTATTATTTACTCCTCATAAAATATATCCATGTCTTTGTGGAAAAATAATCTATGAAGGAGACATAATACAGGGATCCACCAAGTGAAGGCACTAAAACAGGACCAAGCACATCACTATGAACCAACTCTAGAATCCCCGTTTCCCTTGTCGAACCAAATGGGAACCTCAAACAACTTTGCTTTCCATATATACAATGTTCACAAAAGTCTACTTATAAATCACATTCAGCAAAATCTTCGACCATACCTTTTTTATGCATAGATCGAATTCCTTTTTCTCCAATATGTCCCATCCTCTCGTGCCATATCATGGTTAGGTCGACTTTATGATGACTTATTGAGTATTTTGTAATCTACTTATCCTGATTCGATTCGATTCGAAGTTGAGTCAACTTTAGGAAAATCAATTTTGTTGCATCAAGTCGAGTTGACATTCCCTAACAACTTTTATAGGGTTCCAATTCAATGTCCTTTCGTTAATACCATCACACCTCTAATCATATTGTACGAATCCTTTTGAAGTAGAGTGTTCACCCTTGCATCACTCATCTTGCTGACATATATCAAGTTTCTTTCCAAACCTAGACGATGTATCACACCTATAAGGGTTCTACTCCTCCCATCCTATAGTATCAGTCAAAATCTTCCTCGTTCGACAATTTTGGTTGTCAATTTGTCTCTCAAGTTTACATCTCCTCCTTGATATCGTTCATATTTGAAGAACCATTCTCTATGTGGTGTCATATGATAGGATTCTCTTTATTCGATCAACCAAACATATTTATCCAACTATGTACTGGTTGACACTAGGTACACATCACCTCCCTTATCTGGAGTCATTTTTCTCTTAGTTGACTGCTTCTCACCGGATCCTATACTGAATTCCATTACCTTCGAATTGTAGTCCCTTTTATAATTCCCATCTTTACCAAATTTCCAGCATATTCTAATTGAATGAACAAGGGATTTATATCTACCCCTTGAATTATACTTTGTATCGGAGAATTTTCCTTTATCACTGTCAATGGGTCGACCTCTCACCACTAATGCATATTTGGTCGATCCTTCCATGTTATTCCTTCTCATTTATTCTAACATTAGAGATGGAACCACGTATTCTAGTACTAATGTGGTTTTATTACTCCCTATAGCCATGACTAAGCTATCCTAGGAGTCTGGAAAATAACATAATAGGCTAATGCATTTCTCCTCCTTAGTGATTTTAATATCCACGGACAATAACTGGCTTATAATGGTATTAAACACATTTAAATGATCAGTCACTAAAATTCCCTCACTCACCCTCAGAAGATACACTTTCTTTTTTAGAAACAACTTATTTACCAAGGATTTCAACTCATACAAGATCCTCAACTTGTCTCATAGTTTCTTGGTTGAGTCTTCACCTGAGACATTCAATAGTACCAAATCTGCAAGACAAAGTTGATTCATGCTCCTTTCTATTCTCTTGAGTTTCTCCCATTCTTCCATTGACATACATGTCGGAATGGTACTTGAACAAATTGTTTTCCATTGTTCTCGATCTACAAGGATATATTCAATTTTAAGCTTCCAAAACTCAAAATTCAGGGCATTAAATTTTTCTATCTCTATTCTCAAGCTGCTTGCCATTCTTTAACACAATTTTTAAAGATTTCTAACTAACGACTCTTAATGAACCTATGGTTTATCTCAGATACAAGGTTGTTAAACCAATATATGATACCACATTTTAGGAAATGAGTAACACTTCCACACTAAACCTATAATAAGAAAAGAAGAAATATTTGAACAAGAAAGTAAATGACAAAGAAAACATACAATACATATAGATTTTACCCTGGAAACCCAAACCGAGAAAACCAACATTCCTTGAGCGTTCTGCTCCTTGTTGTCTTATTCATTCAGAATAAAAGGTTACAAGTCTAAACATGGTCCACACCTAAGAAAAAATCGACATAATACCTTCTTGCTTTACACAAGAACAACCCTGTATCCAATTCGACTTACATCTACATGACCAATAACCTCTACGATTTCTCCTATTGGTGATTATCCATTAGATTGTTTTTACAAAATTACAACACATCTTATTTATATTATTTACAATATGAAAAACCCTAAATAAAATGTGCCCACAAACTATTACATATCCACGTAGATCATTGGATACAAATCTCATGAATCTTGAGTTTGTGTTATAGTCAACTACCAAGTCGGATTACTAGTCGACCATCATTCAGTCTTCAATTGGTTGCCACATGCCCTCCTATCGAACTCTTGTCATTTTGCCTCTTCCTATTTACCTGGTTGAACCAACTCAACCTTCGACTTGATGTCTATGTCTTTGAATTCATCTTTACCCAATCGAACCACCTCAACCTTTGACTTGTTGTCAATTTCTTCTAGTTCATCTTTACCCGGTTGAAACTACCTCACCCTTCGACTTCGATTGTCATTTGATCCACCTTGGCTAGAATTCAACTAAAAAGAATATAACAACCCAATAACATGGTGCAATAAAATGTGTCTCCAACATTTTAAAACCCAAACAACATCACATTGTATGAGAAGGTTCCCCATGGACCGGTGAAGGCTATCTTGTATTTCTCTTGTCCTTGAATATGGATCTTTTTATAACCTAAGAATCCATCCATAAAGCATAAGGCCTTGTGGCCTACACATTCATGATCAATAAACTAAGAAATAAATGGCATTGGGTAGTTGTCTTTGGGACATGTTTTTTTTTTATCACATAAATTAGTACAAACTTGGATGGTGTCTTGTTTCTTCATGAAAAGGATTGGGTTAGAGACCCATGAAGTGTATGCAATGGGATAAATGAATCCTTCCTTTTAAAAAATTTCAATTTCAACTTTGAAGGTGGGTTCCTTGTTAGGGTGGATAGTCCTTTAATTTTTGTGAATAGGAATGTCATATGGACACATATAAGTGTGATGTCCAACAATGGTTATGTCAAGTCTAGGCATCTTGAAATAGGACCAAGAAAATATTTCCTGGAATTCTTGGAAAGAGGATTTGTAGGTAGTAACTTCTTCTGAGGAGAATATCCCTCCCAACACGATGTTTTCTTAGACACTTGGGGTTTGGGAGATATTCCCCTTGATGGTAGGTGAAATTTTAAAAGTGTCATAGGTAGGAATGGGATTTTTGAACCAAACAAAAAGATCATGAGGGGTGAATTATTTTGATTCAATGAAATACTTATTAGCATACGGGCTTTGTTGAGGTAATAAATAGGAATGATGATTCATATCATCCCAAGGGTAATAAAGAGTAGTGAAGGAGTTCATAATGTATTCATCAGAATGAAAGAACTGGATTAAATAACCAACACAACCAGGGGAAGTGGAAAGGGAGGGGGACATGAGCCCATTATCGATTCCATGGGAATGGGAAATGTGGTTCACATATGATACATCCATGGCGGTAGATGAAATACTAGTGGAAAAGAGTGCCATTGATGTTGAGACCGGAAGTACATGAGGCATGCTAGGATATTATGATGTAGACTTGTATAGAAAGCAGTGTTTTTTGACATCTTTGATCCCATGGAAGTTGATAAGTAGACAATATGCATTGTATTCTCATTGGTGTGCACTTCAGGGGGACCAATTTCAATAATTGGTTGAGAATTGGTTGGGAAGACTTATCAAATTTGAGATTAGGGTCTTATATCATTGGGTTTGAATATTCCTAGAAAATGGAAATCGACTGATGAAGGATCTGAAGAGCATCCTGATATTTGGGTATATGGGGACATTGATGAGAATAATGGTCATATGTGTCGTAGAAATTATATGGGTGATTTGTGTGCAAGGACTTAACTTCCTTGGTCAATAAATCAAGGGCAGGACTTCCAAAAATGGTATGTATGAGTAATTTTCAAAGTCACCTACATTATAAATTTCTTTCAATTTAGGGAGACTAGTACAACTGAATGTAACATGGCTAGAGATATCACATATGGTGCATGTGATTATGGGCCTAGATGCATTATTCTGGGAGGACATGGATTGTTTTGGAGTGTTTGTTCCCCCATTGGTTTTGGTTTTCCCCCCTTTTTCAAATCATTTTACTTTTGAACATGGTGGGGGTGGGGTATATGCATGTGATTTAGGAGCTACAAGGGTCATGGGTATTGGTTGGACAAGATTCAGGGAAAAATATGGAGTTGGTGTAGAGGGTGGGTTTTAAACCCTAGAAAACCCCCCATCTTATGTATAAAATCCCTTATTAAGCCCCCATATATTGAATTATTACATTTATAATGTTGTATTAGTATGTCAAATAGAACCCTTAATTATACCCTTTGTCTCCTATACATATACCAAGTAGACCTAGTCTTAGGATCATCTTATCTCATCTCATATTTTATTCTGAATTGGATATATTTTAAAAGTAGTTTTCCTCCTCGAATCAGACTGTATTCATTGACTTTTTATCATTTTTAAGGAATTGGATCATAACATTTAGTATTACAGCTTATGAGCCTAGGGTTTCTCTCCAATTGAGATGCCTTGTCATTTTCACTAAAACCTTTTTTTTGGGTCGTTTCATACCACAAAATTATGAGGAGAACGAGACATAATATAAATATACAGGTGCTAAAATTTTCAAGGTTTGATTCTCTATAAATTTGGAGATATATGCTCTGTAATATAGGGTTTATGACTCATCTCGAAATCAATTTTAAATGAGTCATCTTGGAATATTCACTATAACTATTTTTTTGGGAATTTTCAAATAGTGAAATTTTTTGGAGACTTAGGAGAAATTTCATAGTATAGGTGGTAAAAATTTGAGGTTCCAGTTCACTACACTTTTGGATAGATATTCCATGAAAGACATGGGTTGTGACTAATCTTGAAATCCATTTTAAAAGAGTCATCTTGGAATTTTTTCTATAACTTATTTTATGTGATGTTTCATACTTTGAAATTTTCAGAATCCCGAGTAGACATAGCTAGTTACATGTGGAAAATTTTTCAAATTTTGAATCATTATAATTTTTGATATATATCTTGTGGAAGTTGGGGATTTTTACTAATCCTGAAATTAGTCTTAAACAAGTCATTTTAATATTTTTTCTATAACCTTTTATCAGTAAAGGTTCAGACTGCAAACTTTTTAAGAGTTTAAAAGGTCAAATTAGAGTACTACAAGATGAAATTTCAAGCTCATAAGGATTGAAATTTCACATATATATCAAGATAAAGGTAATCCATCCATACATACTCCAAATTAAGGGTTTTAAAGGTATGCAATGTACAATTACCATAACTTTTGATTATAAGATCTATGTTTGGTGATTCAAAATTTGTGAAAAAGAGGGAAAAAAGAAAATTATTATTTTCTCACATGGCTCCAAAGTTTTTTCCAAAAGTTACTTCAACAAATAAACCTCTAGAGAGATCAACCATAAGTCAAGAAGAAAAATATGAATATTTTCACCAAATTGGAAAGGTGGAAAAGAAGATGAATGAAAATATAGAACACACAGAAAAGAAGATGAATTAAAATAGTGCACATATGAAAAATAAGATGAATGGAAATAGGAAAGATATGGAAAATAATATGGAAGAGAAGATGAATGAAAATAGGGAACATATGGAAAACAAAATGAATGAAAATAATGCATAGTTGGAAAATAATATGGATGAAAATATGCATCAAATGGAAAAGAAAATGAATGAAAAGAAAAAATACATGAATTACACATAATCCACCTTCTTATAGAGGATCCCTAAAGGGGATATCGAGATCCAAGGAAATATTGAAAGTAAGGAGAAAAATGGTGTTGAGACTCAATCACATATGGGGAGTATTTTATCACAATTGGAGAGCACCAATGTTGAACTTCATAATTATTTATCACTTCAATATCCACATAATCAAGGCTTCATGTCAACACCAAGGAACTACTTCGTTCCAAATATTGATATAAGTTTGATGGTAAACATCCTATAACATGGATATTCCAGATGGAGAAATACTTTGATCTACATCAAGTGATAAGATTACAAAAGTAACCTATTGTTATCGGACTAATAAGTAAGTGTGGACACAAATAGATCTCCCTAGTTTCACCTGAAACTAGAACAAAACAAGATAGAATATAAAACTTCCCCTAAGTTTTAATTATCAAGCAGACTAACTAACAAGAGATAAATGACATACTGTTTAAATGTTGTTTTTCCTCACTAGTGTCGTCCTCACTCTATCACAAGGCTTATGGGATGATGAACTTGTAAAAAGACAGAAGCCAATGAAGTGAAAGAAACAACGTATACTCAACAAAACCTATGTATGTGATCAAGGAGTCATACAATAAAATAAGACCAATTTTATGGGAAAGAAATATATCATTGTATTAAAGAATGTGGAAGGAAGATACAACTAGATGCCTTGATGTTGTCAGGTTCTTTCCAACAGTTCATTGCTTCCCACACACTTCTACTCCACAGATTCCGATATCAACAATCTATCTTGACAAAGTGAATCTCAAAGTCAATATACAAGCTCCAAAAACTCCAAGCTACAAAACTCAAGAACTTTCCAACTTTTCCAATCTACCAAGATAACTTTCCCCATGAGAACTCTTCTCCTTTTATAAGCTGAAAATCATAGGGTGAGGAAGTTAGGATGATCCCATGAGATCAGAGACATGAATTAGATCCAAACCGATCGGAGGCCACCTCACCCTTGAAGCTTCTATTCTAGAACTTTCGAGAAATTCTCCTTTTTCCTTCATACAAAAATTATTGCACCCTTAACATTGAGAAAATTGCGATGACATCACATTCCACTGTGGTGAAACCTGTGACGATCCTATATCGTCACACTCTTAACATTAAGTAAGGTGCGACGATCCCTTTTTATAATATTTTTGACAAAGGAAAAGTATAATTTCATCTCTCTGGAAAAATGTGTCTTCATTCTTCTTCGGGGATTAAGGAAACTGATCCTTATAAAGACAAAGGATAGGTTTACATCATTAATGATCATAGGGGTGAAAAAAATAATGTGTAACAGAGATCCCCCAAAAGTATGAAGTTAGAACAAAGTGATAGCTAAACTAATTTGTTGAGTGTGTGTAGGGAGCAAGGAACATGTCGGTCGGAAATATGCCAACAAACAAGGAAATACAGTAAAATAATATATCATCACTGAGGTAGGAATTCCCATACTCAAAATACAAATGACTCAAAGCATAAATGTCGACATGAAAATATCCATGTCAAGTAATATAGGTCATGGCCATCGAACATACACTGTGGATCCATGCCAATATGACTCAAATCTTGACATAGCCACCAACAATACACTGTGGATCTATGTAATAGTAAAATATAAATATACTCCATGGAAACCTAAATCTGTCAGAAAAATTTAAGGTCTTCATCTCCACCATTCCATAGTACGAATCTAACCATGCAAATACATGCGCTGAAGTCGAACATTTGAGAAACCACTTGATTACCGATCATTAGTGTATACCATTAACAAGTGTGAGGGAAATCACCATTAATGTCAATGAATCCCAAGGCACTATAGTACAATCCAACGGATGTGAAATAATGAGCTGAAGTCAAACACTCAGCGAAATCTCCCGATCATGGGTCAATAATGAAAACCCATTGTTGAAAGTAAGAAAACCTTCCATTGAGGCATGAAAGTTCCAAGGTACCAATTAGTTTCTAAGTCTAATTCCTAGATAATGAGTTAAAGTCAACATGAAAAGACTTGTCACATGAGGGCCTTAATGTATCCCCCATCAATGACACAAAACGGGTAACACGATTTGAAGTAGATTAGAGTAACCAATGATTCAGGACTGACTCATGGATGGTCGAAAGAATAGAATGCTTTAAGGACTATAGAAATGGATGACGCAATAAAAGGTTTTCTGGGTTGAAATTATCTTTGAACATATTGACGAAACTACAATTGTCTTGGAAACACTGAATCAACAACAGGGATCACAGAACAAAGTGTAATCTTATAAAGGAGTATGATCAAGAGAAAAGTGGATTTTCCAACCTAGACACAAAGCGAGTGAAAGGGTGTCATTTTCAAGAATGACTCTTCCATGGAATACAAGTTTAGACACATTTCTTTCCCAACCATTTTCCCACCATTTCTGGTGAGTACCTATTTAGTTTTACACAAGCTTGAGGAGGATAACATATGCTTGAAATGTAAGCTCATCCTTTGGATGAGTCCCTCAAAGTATATTTAACGAACCCTAGGAAGGAGTGGTTCGGTCCCATATGGGCATTTCAATGTTTGTTTTACGAGTCCAAAGAAAGTAAACTGTGTGTTTTTTCATATTTAGAGAGTCTGGAAAACACTTAAAGGAAACTCCAAAAATGTCCTTTTTTGTAAAGTAGTCTGATGAGATCGAAAAAGAGATAATATACCTCTCAACAAAGATTCTTTATAATACTTTAATGAGTGTGAAAAGAACAAGATCACTCGGTAATCTTTTCATGTTTAGAGAGTCTGAAAATATCTTAAAGGGAACTCCAGGGGGCTCCTTTTTCGTATAAACTTTATGAATCCAAAAAAATGATAGAAGTATACTCGGTTACATTCTCATTGATTTACAAGCACGATAAAGAACAAATACTAATCTCAGGATTGTTTTCATTTTTATGCAGTCTTAAAACAAAACAAAACTATGCTTGGGATAGATTTTAATTTTTCACAAGCTTAAAACTAAACAAAACTATGCTTGGACCTGGTTTAATTTTTACACAAGATTGAACCAGAGGAAACTATGCTTGAGGTAGGTGTTACACGTCAAATTTACTCAACTGGATAAGTGTCGCATATTCCTCTCAATTGTCGTAAGTGTCACATCTTCCTTACAACTTTTTCAAGTGTCGCAAGTTGTTCATAAGTGTCGCAAACATTGTTCAAGCATACTGCCTTAACGACGACACTAAGGAGGCACTTAAAACATCTCATACACTGGGTTTGGAGAAGGATAACTGGTTAAATGAAGTCAAGGAACTCTTAACACCTGAAGAGAGATTTTGATCAAAGGTTTTAGGGGTGAGCGCTCCCCTGTAAGGCTTCAGGGAGTGTTATAATGCTCCCCTACCCCCTCTGAAGGAGCGCTATCCACCTTTAGGGCATTGGTGCTCCCCTCAAGATTATTAGGGAGTGCTACAATGCTCTGATGCCCCTTTTGAGGGAGTGATGGCTAATCTGGGGCAATGGTTGGCCCGTTGAAGAGAATAAGGGGAGGATCTTTCAATATTAGAAGGCAGTTGCATTCGAATTCTTGGTTCCATCAGAGAATCCCTGATCTGAGGAGGAGGTTCCCCAACTTGTTCTAAATATAAATCAAGAGGTTAAGCTCCTATTAACCTATATAAACAAGCTCTATGATGGTGAAAGGGGACTGGAAAAAGGAGAATCACACCAAACTTATGATCTCATAAGTGGTGTTGGAACAAAGCTGATGGGGGAGGAACTGCTAGCATGAAACCTATGATCTCATAGGAAACACACAGTCAGCCAAAGGAGAGTGATCAGTGAAGCTGCTGTTATCCAGGTTGTGGATCTTTCGAGCAAGGGTTAGACGAAGGGGACTTGACGAAGCTGTCGCATTCGCATCGACGATTGTAAGTATTGTTGTCGTTATTCTCATTAATATGACACGCTTGGCCTGTTTCTTTCTAGTTTGTGTCTAATGTTACATGAACTTATCATTGATAGATAGATATGTTTTCAAGCTAATATCAATAGAGTAGGAAGTGGTCGTATATTTTTTGTCTACAGGACTCAGTGAGGAGCAAAGGATCAGAGCACAACTCAGAGCGTGCAGGGACAAACATCGATAAAGAGGTACTTATGTTCTCCTTCCTTCTCATGTGTTAGTTTTTATAGATTTGAAAGGAAGTCAGTGTCCACGTTAAGCATTTTCTGTCTTAGAGTTAAGGTCAATCTCTTCGAGGCGATCTACCTATCTGCAGGGATATTTTCCTACAACAGAAATTGGCGACTCAACTGGGGAGATAGCCTCAAATCGAAACTTCTTGTTTTGATTTCTCCTCATTGACCTAGTTATACCCCTTGATTGTTTCAGACCTAGTCCACTCCTCTTTTGATTGGTTTCATGAGATGATTGGCTCCCTACCCCATCATACTCAGCCTGATTATCGAAATTGAATTGCAATTTTTTGAATTTTTGACATTTTTGGGAGTTTTTGAACCTGGCGCCCCTGTCCCTGTGTTAACAGAGTGCCATCGCTCCCCAATAGCTTTGCACAGAGTGTTATAACGCTCATTTCCTTTAGCAACAGAGCGCCAGCCCTCCTTTGGCCAATAACCCTTCCAGAATTTCTTTTTTTGGGTTTTTCCTCTGTGTCTCTCCTGCTGGGTAACCTTGTGAGTCAATCCTTCTTCTTTCCATCCTCGACATCTGTCTTTTTGAAGAATGAACATCTTACTATTTGGATTTTGTAGCCTTCTTCACTATTGTTATTAAATTTTTTTGTTGATTGGAGTCTGAAAACCTTGAATTGTCTTTCTCTCTGTTTAATTGAGTAAAAACCCTGGTGAAGGTAATCAAAGGCCTACAGATCTCTTCATATTTATTTTAGTCAAGATCATTGTTCTTCAATTTTTTTTTTTTTTGGGTGAGAAGTTTATTTTCTCTTTGATTGTTTCTTTTCTTTCGCTTTTCGTTTTGATGCAACGAAAGTGTTTATTGTTTGTATGATTGTTTCTTGTGTTGGTCTGATTTTAATTCGTATAAGACGATAATTAACAAGATGAGCATTGTGTTGAATTGATCATTATTCATATGCAAACAATAAAAAACATCTTCATGATTGATTGTGCATGTTAGAAGGAATCTCAAAAGTTTTAGCATCACATCAGGATTTGGTTGAAGAAAACTTGTTTGAGGACACTCCTTATTAGTGCTTGTTAGTGAAAATAACTCTGTCTCTCTCCCTTAGATAGATGTTCATCGAAAATAAATGAATTCTTATCATTTTTTATGCATTTTTGGGACTGAGTCATAATTCCATTCGTTTCACTTCCATGCACCCCTTTTTGAGTAAATAACAACTATAAAAATCAACGCTAATTAAAAATTATTTAGAACTTTTTATTTTCTAGGATCCTCCACCAACAGTAGATTAGGCTTAGTACTTTGGATTAGGCTGTGATCATAACTCTCCAAAGTTTCCAAAACAAACAGTAGCATCCTGAGTTAGGGAGAGTCAAATCCAATCATCGTATAAGTCTGCCTGGGATCCCCCTCTCACACAGGGGTTACGCATGAGGTCACATTCGGGTAAGCTACAGGGACTAACCCTCCGTGGTTTAATTGATTGTGGTGGTTAGATAGTATTATGGGGATCGCTTCAAGGTAAATCCACAATTACTGCGTGGAATACTTTTAGTTGATTTCAGGCTCGATACCCTGCCCGTACGTTCGGATCAGACTGTTGAATGTTCTCGCCCAGGGGCTGACTGTGAATTGGTAACCTTAGTGGCCATAATATTTAGGGTCTTACACAAGGTGACGATGACGGGAAAACTCACTGTACCTGGAGCAGAAATTGGTCAAACTCACTCGGGCTCCTTGGAGGGTAAATCCACAATTATTGCGTGGAAGCTTGCACCAAGGCATAAGTCCATTAAGCAGGTCGCCATTGTAACTATTCCACCCTATCCCCGCCCTTTCTAGACTTGATCATGCGATGTTGGATTTCATCACCAACTAGTACGGTCATCAAAAGAAGGTCCTGTTTTCTTGGTTGTGATTATTAGATTCTATTAGTGTATGTTGTTTCTTTTACTTAGTGGACCTTAGGTCGAGTCAACGTTAATGGCATCGAATCCTGGGAGTACCAATGGTGGAACCCGTTCTTCTGGGGAATCTTATACCTTTCCTTCGTTTGGAAACTTTGGTCCTCCATATGTTGCCACACTGAGTCTTCCATCACTCACTATTGGATTACCAATTTGGTTGTTCCCCACTCCGGTGATCCTGAATCCTCCCAATGTTTCAACTGCACCTAATCCTTTAGATGTCGGTACACCACCCACACATCAACCTCACGTCGAATTTTCACCTTCTTCGCCCATTAAGTATCCTTCCATTTCTCCTTCTTCGCCTAGTGAAAGCTCTAAAGCAAGTAGCCAGGTTTATCAGAAGAAGAAGAAACAAAAAGAGAAGAAGAAGAAGAACTCGAAAAGGACCGAGGCCCCAACAACATCAGATGTTGGCTCTAAGAAACCAATTACTATTAATAGTACTGGGAGTGTTGATGAGATCA
>SNQJ01S0035585.1:73975-88030 GCA_010110895.2 Picea sitchensis | reverse complement strand
ATAGATTCAATCTTTTTCAGATCCACCCTGACGCCATCCTTTCCAACCAGATGACCCAAGTATTCTACTTCTGAGGCACCAAAAGCACATTTAGACTGTTTTAGGAAAATTTTGTGCTAAGAGAGTAGATGGAGAACTCAATCCACATGAGTAAGATGGTATGTCTAGGTTTTTCTATATATTAGGCTATCATCAAAGAAAACTAATACAAAATGATGGAGAAAAGGATGGAAGACATGATTCATGAGGCTTTGGAATGTGGAGGGGGCATTACACAAGCCAAAGGGCATGACCAAAAACTCATAGTGGCCCTCATGAATTTGAAAGGCCATCTTGGGAATGTCTGCCTCCTTCATATGTATTTGGTGATAGCCCAAGCAAAGATCAAGTTTAGTAAAGAATTGGGCGCCGCTCAATTCATCCAAGAGGTCATCAATGATAGGAATGAGAAATTTGTCTTTAATGGTCAGTTTGTTGAGGGCACGAAAGTCAAGACACATTCTCCAAGAACCTTCTTTCTTCATGACCATGACAACAGGAGAAGAGTAAGGGATCGTACTAGGGTGGATAATGCCTGCAGTAAGGAGTTCCTGGACCATTTTCTCAATTTCATTTTTTTGTGAAAAGGGGTGGCGATACGAACGAATATTGGGAGGAAGGCTTCTGGGTACAAGGGGAATGGAAGGATCATGAACACCGCGGGAAGGAGGGAGTCCTTGGGGAGTGGAAAATACCATTTAGTGTTTAGAAAGAAGGTCTTGGAGATCTTCTGGCACCGAGGGTGTCTCTGTTGCTTGTATGGCATGGAGTTGGGCAATGACACCAGAATGACCTTTTTTAAGTAGATTTTCCATGCGGTTGGAACTAATCACCTCAGGTGAACCAGTCGTGATGCCTTGGAGTTTATATTGGTGGCCTTCCTAGTCGAATTGCATGGTTAATGCCTTAAAATCCATGAGAATGGGACCCAAAGTCCTTAGCCAGTTTTCACCCAACACAATGTCACAACCACCCATGTCGATAGAAAACATATGGGATTTTAGGTGGTAGTCACCAATTTGGAGACACACATTTTCACAGCGCCCTCCACATTTCATGGAACCACCATTGGAAATCATGATTTGGAAAATGTTGACAGCATGGATGTAACAATGAGTTTCTTGGGAAATGCGGCGATGAATAAAATTATGGGTGCTTACACTATCAACCAGAATTATGACCTTCCAATGCTTGATGTAACTGATTAACTTGAGGGCTTGGGGGGCGGAGAAGCCAGTGAGAGAATTGAGGGAAATGATCGGTTCCACTTCGGGAGGGTCTGAGGGAGGGGTTATGTCAGTGATTTCAAGTGAATCAAGCAGAAGGGGAGTTTCAACATCCTCTTTCGAAATATCCTCAGAGATGGCCATAAAAATCTTTTGTTCCTTACACTTGTGGCCCGGGAAATATTTGTCATCACAATTATAACAAAGGCCTTTGAGTTGGCGTTTATCCATTTTAGCCCTGGTCAATTTTTGGAACTTTAATGGGGTGGAGAAAGTAGTGGGATTTATGGGTTTAGGGTGAGGGATAAAGGAGGGTTTACAGTTTTGAGAGGATACAACCTGCTGTGATTATTTAGATTTTTTAGTAGCCTCCACCCAAATCGAAGGTCGAGCCATGAGGACATGGGCCCGAATCTCCTCCTTGAGGCCACTGATAAAACACTCTCGAAAGAATGCATCAGTCATGCCCTCTGTTCTAAAAGCCAGGTGCTCAAAGGCAGCTATGAAGTCTTCTACTGTTCCTGATTGTTTCAACTTTTTCAAACGACCCAAATGGTTGGTGTCAGTTTCAAAGTGTTCATAAAGCTCAGTCACAAATTAGGTCCAAGAAATATACCCTTGATGGGAAGTTTTTCTCCATTGCCACCATTGCCAACATTCTTGATCTAGATGGAGAACACCATACTGAAGTTTGGCCAAGTCATCTATAATGATGTATAAAGAGAAATAATGTTCCATTTGGGTGACCCAACCAGTGGGGTCCGAGCCATCAAATTTGGTCACATCCACCTGCAGAAGGCGTAGGTCACGTTGAAAGTGATGGGGCTAAAAGGTATGGGAGTGGGAGTAATGTTCACCTTCGGTCTTTGGAGGTGCATCAGAGAAAGGGTCATCTGTAGGGATCTTTAGTTTGGTGTAGAGTGATGCAAAGACAGATTCAATATGGGTGGTCAGTTCTTGTTTGACTTCGTCCATTGAGGACTGCATGGTTGTATTGATGGATGAATCGATGGAGGAAATGGTAGAACTGAGTTGTTTCACTTATTTTTGGGTCTCGAGGAAACCATATTGCAAGGTGTTGAAGCGAGCTTTCAGTTCTTGGCTATGGGTATGGGCCATGAGGATGGGTGAACTGAAAAGGAGTGGGTGGGGTCAAAATTTTTGCCGAAAAATGATATGGATGAATGTGATAAGGGAAAAGAGATGAATCCAATGGAATAGGTCTCAAATAATGGTGAAAAAATTTCCAGACTTTTTTTTCTAACCTACGAAGTTATACTCCGGTCTGAAGAATACTACAGTGATGAAATCCTCAAATGCTTAACCAGAAAGAAATGTGTATTTACTTGGGAACCCGAACACAGTTGCGCGGCAATAGATCTTGTCTATTTTATTTTGTTTATGTTTCTGTCCCCCAAATGTTAGGTATTCAAGGGTTCTACAGACAAGGGTTTGCCCTATTCTATAGCTCTCTGATATATGTGCAGGGTCCAACAGTAGTACTCGGCCCAATATCTCAGGGCACTAACTAAGGAGGGTAGACTATACCCTTAGTCGTACTATCCGACTACCCAGGTACTAGAGAGTATCTTCCCAAGTGCTATTCTCAGTGGCACTATAGCAATTAGGCAGCCGATCAGTTTATCTAAAGAGGGTTTTAGGAAATCTAGGCCAATCCGTACACAGGTGTTGTCTGATGCGCTACCACTTGAAGGGGTACCAACAGGGGTTACAAGGGTAGCCAATAGATGTGCGCTTAAGAACCAGTGGTATTTCCTGTGTGTATGAATCCCTCAACCACGGGTTTATGTGTGTAATGACAAATCTTTGTGGCTTAAAGACACCATAATACATCTCTACCATGAAATTTTTTTTCCCACAAATTCTGCCAAGGAAAGTGCTCTGATACCAGTTGGAATATACCAGATATAAAAAGTATGCAGAACAGAAATAAAATGCTAGAAATGGCAGAATAACAGTAATATAACCAGCATAATCTCCATAATAACATAGAAATGATATAATAACAACAACATAAATAACACTTTGATTCAGAAAGAAATGTTCATGGGCCTCTTTGAGGGGGCAACCTCCAGTCGAGCAACTCTCTATTACAATAATATCCAAGCTAGGGTTTTCATACCCTCGATCCTTATTTATACTAAATATGTCTATCAAGAGAAGCATATAGAGGATTATCCTTCTAGAAGTGGAATCTTCTATTAGGTCTTCTTACATCCGCCTTATTCTATTTTATTGAAAGTCCTTATTAATATTGACCTTTATTACATCTGAATATATTGATCTACCTATGTGCAGGTTAGGACCCTAACACAATCTATCAGATTGATATAATCAAGAGTATATATCATCAAAACCACAAGAATTTTCCAAAATTCAACATCCAACAATACTATCAGACTTGTATCTTCTGGTTGTTCCTATTAGAATGAAAAATGAGGTTGTGAACTTCTCCTTCCAAAATTTAGGGCTCGATAGCCAATAAGATGCTTCATTTTGTATTCTCTCTTATAATACTCTCCAATGGGATTTAACTTTTTCGATGATCTATTCTCGATGGTCTTCTTTCGATAAGTCTTTTATGAAGATTAACTAATGATAATCCCTAGTTATTGCTCCCCATAGGCATAATATAAAAATGATATATTTTATTAATTCAATGTTCCCCTGCACATTATACATTTATTTAATTAAGCACACTATTAATTTCTTCTTATGATTTTCCTTGTGTTAAACATGCCTTTTCACATTTCCTAATATTAGAACCTAAATATTTATTCAAATATATTTACTCAGGTTTCCTATTAAAAGGTTGCTTGTATTACCATCACAATTAATACTTCTGAATGACCTATCCCGATAAGCTATACCATAATTTTTAATTAACGATTAATTAACCTTTTAAATCCCCCCAATGATATTATCCTTTAAATATTATAATTTATCACCTCAAAGGTTAATTAGAAAAGGTTTTATTAATGTAAATGAATACCAATATAAAGGCCCTTCCCTTTATTAACCACACATCGACACGATTCCCTACACTAAATATTGAATATTCTTCCATGGAATCTCAATCAAAAAACATGTTTAGCCCAAGCTTCAACACCCTTCTAATAACTCCTTTTTGATAACACTCTTCCGATGACACCCTTTTGATAGTACTCTTTCGATGACACCTTTTCGATAGCACTCTTCCAATATCACTTATCTGATAGAATGATTTTGACAACACTTTCCTGATAACACTCTTTCAATAGCACTCTTTAGGAATATATCTTCTGAAATAGATCCTCCGACAATCTTTCTCCAAAAACACACTCCCGACAGTACTATCGCGAGAGATTCCCTTCAGAGACATTAATGGATCTATACTTTTTACACCTTCTATAGGTTGAAGCCCATTCAAATTGATTTCAAAGGTAGTGTCAAGATATTAGACACTTTAAAACTAATTCAAAACCCTTATTACTCAGTGTTCAAGGATCTAAGTGTAAAAGAGCTTTGCAGAACAAATTGTTTTCAGTTAATTCAAATTTAAAACTCTAAATAGTAAAACTTCTAGGTATGCACATAATTAATTTAACATATTTTTCTTTGAATTATATTTCTCTAGTAATCTTATTCATACTTTGTATTTCATTGAAACTTGAGAAAACACAATGCCACTATCTTAGACAAGGAGGGGAAAAATACCCCCAACGAATGTTCCTACATTTACAAAAATTCTAGATGATCTGTTTCTATTTGATATGAATTACTTCAACAAGATGGAGCATTATCTGACATGGAGTGACATATACAAGATTTTCAATACTGAAGATTTCCCTAAGGAGGATGAAGACATATTAGTGTAATAGAACATTAGAAAGAGAGGGATATATGCCTTTGTCACTTGTCCCATTCTCTTTCCCTACAATGATGTCGAGCGATGGGTGTTCTCCCATTTAGGTGTTGATATGACCACCATGGTTAACAAGATGAGAGTTTCGATATCCTCTCTAAAACTAGATGAAATCCACACCAGACACCATTTCTAAGCACCTAACATTTCCCTAAATAAGCCATTCCTAAAGAAATTTGGATAGGACCACCCCAAATTTACTGAATTAGTGGAGGATTGGTGGGGTGAAGAAATGGAATTTGTACAAAAATATAACTAGTCAATCCTGATACAGTACCTAAAGAAACCCTACCAGCTAATGGAATCCATGATATGCAGACTGTATGACGAGGTTATTTGTACACACTTTCAGCTAGAGTGGACACCAATGACATATTTTGTGGCTGAGGAAAGACATATATTCAACTGGGCCCAAATAATTACATTCAACATCTTAATTATTGCAAGTGAGGCCTCAATATTGAAGAAGTCATGTTTTTATATGCCTCCCAATATAATAGATGTTATTTTTTTCTTCAACACATTTTCCTACTATGGGATGGGAATGGAACCTTATTTTACCACCTGTACATATATATCACTCATAATTGTGGGATATTAACTACAAGAAATATATATTTTGTGAATGCTTCCTGGTCCCATTGTTTATTGTTATATTCAACCAACACCCCCATAGGTTATATCAAGGATCCGCAACAAAACTTAAATACATTGCTAACTAGTATATGGGAAAATACTACACATATCTCAGGATATTTAGGTGTGTGCAAGCCCCGCATATCCTCCCTAAGTATTTCACTTACAAAATATTGGATAGGGAAATTTCCTATCAAAATGTGGGCGATGAAATAGCTTCCTTTCTGGAAGAAATCTCCAAGAGACTATGGCCCATGTTCCCAATCAAGGCAGGAATATTCACATTTCTGAATATTCCACATGCTTGAAAATAATCCACAAACTTTCAATAAATTTGTTTGTGCATAGGAGAACACAGGGGGAATGATCCAAGGGGGATTGTCAAGGAACATGTTAAGTCTGTAGTATTGGTACACCTTGTTTCACACGATGTGAATATTTCAAAGGGACCCTATTCTTTGAGGAGGTATTCAAAAAAATACCAGATGAACTAGGAAAAGAGTGATTGGAAAGAGAAGAGGACATAAGAAGGAAGATGGCAAAGGAAGAGTTTGTGTTACATTTGGCTAGGGATAAAGAAAAATAAGAGGAGATAAATATTTCAAAGTAAAATAAAGAAGATGAAACGTATACTAAATATATTGAATATGAAGATAAATTCAAACAAATGGAGAAAATCAAATAGGAAGAGGCTAAACAAAAAGCATAAGAGGAAATTGGAAAAAAGAGGGAATAGGAAGAAAAGAAAAGGAAAATAAAGGAGGAAACGAAAAACGAAAAAATAGAGGAACATAGGAAAAGGGAGGAGTCTACTCAAAAGGATATTTAATAAGACAAGAAAATAGTTGAGCTAGAGGAAAAGACCAATGTTGAATATGAACAAAAGAGAAAAAGAGAAAAGTGAAAAAAAGAGAAAAAAAGAGAAAAAAGGAAGATGCAACCTGAAAGGAAGAAGAAGAAGAAGTGAAGAAGAGGGAATAAGATGAGAAAAGGATTACTGAGGTCAAACAAAATAAATAGGAAGAAGAAACCATAAAATATGAAAAGGTTGAGTAGAATAAAAGATAAGAAGAAGAACAAAAAAAGGTTGTTGGAGAAGAATAAAGAAGAGGTGTTGAAGCAGAGAGGAAGAAGGGAGAAGAAGAAAAGAGATAATTAGTTGAAGTAGAACCAAGGAGAAAATAAGAACAAATAAGGAGGAAATCAATAAGAAAGAAGAAGAAGGAAGAAAGAAAAAAGAAGAATAATTCGAAGAGGAAGAAAGGAAAAGGAAGAAGAAAATGGTCAAGGAGAGAAACAATGGAGCAATCCCTAGTCAAAGGGATTACAATAATGAACACACCCATCCATGCTGGTACCCCTATGAGTTCAATTTTAGGAAAATTGTCCTACTCTTCCCAATTTATGGAGTTGGAAGATGTTGTGGTGGTTCTAGGGGAATATTATTACATAAATACAACAAAGGGAATTTAGAAAATATCATAAAAAATAAAGAGAGGTGAAGCCTCCACCAACAAAGTGTTCTATGATAAGGTAATTTCATGGAAATAAAGACAAAATCCTCAAGTTAATTCCCTGTACAATGCCTAAAATCTAATTTTATTTCCAATTTCCAACTCAGTATCAGTTTGTGAATTGAGTGCCACATTGGACCTCTACAAGGAAAATGTAACATCATTAAAAGAATAATTGAAATGTTAAAGTGAAAATTTAGAAGCTAAACTTTAGCAACAAGACACTAGGGCTAAACAATTCCATAAAGAATAATTGGAATATTTGAAAGGACCACACTCACATAAAATATAAAATTTGAAAGAATTGCATGCACATGAAATAACAGGTATGGAAGAAGAACTATTGGCACAGGGGCAGACCCAGGGTTCAACGCTACAAGAGCGCACCAACAAAACCCTAACTACCGACCCTTTCAGAAACACCTATGAAGCATATGAAGTTTCACTCGAGGTAGAGGCAGGGGTGGTTACATGAATCGAGTGTCTGCAACCTTATATGGGACACAGATCTATGATTATACAACTTATTAAATCACTTAGGACCATTAGTTCTTTAAGATGCAATCATTATCTACTTCACTGATAAAACAGGGCCTCGTAGTACTCACAATAATCTACCATATATGAGCACTTAGCATAAGTAAAATAGGTCTGGTGTAACTAATCAATCACTGAGCATATTCATGTATATTAGATATAACATTCCATGCATCATTAGCACTGAGCATAAGTAGATATATCTAATCATCTCAAAGAATGAATCAAAGAAGACATAAACACATTCAAACAAGCGCCAAGCAAGATAACACAATGACTATGTGGTTCACCCCTCTCCTAGGGCTACATCCACCAACTATTCTTCTTTATTATCTTCAATCAGTAATCTACATGCATAGAGCCATACCAATCCCACTTTGCATAGGACAGGAGATCTACGTGCACCTCGCCAGATCCTCCTTCCCTGATTTAGGCTACAACACAAAAGCTTCTACTCAATCTCTTACAGTCACTTGCACTTAATCTTGCAAGTCTCACACAACATGCACAAAGCATATATAACTATTACTTTCACTTGGCACTTAGCTCATCGAGACTTTCCTACATCGCCTAGGTATCTATTTATACATTACAAAATAGGCCTAAACATGGGTAAACCCATGGGCCGACATCCCTTTCCTGTTACATATTCCCAACAACCCAAAAAGAGGCCCAAAAGGGGTCCAAGATCTAGCGATCTCTGCTTCATCTTGCACTCCTCCTTCGACAGGCTATCGAAGCCACAAAATAGGTCAACATGACCAAGAAACTCCCAAAACTTTGTCAAGGGCCAACAAGCCCCCAATACTCACCTGTGACTCGTCCCAATTCACTCCGATCTGACCAATTCTGCCTCAAATGCCTCGAGCTTGGCTCAAGTTGCTTCGACTTGTTTTTTTGCTATATCCTCTTTCTCGTTGAACTCCTGGACCAGGGTGTCATTCACCGGTCCTTCCAGGAACTTCTCTGCTGAGAGGACAACCTGTTCAAGCGCTGCTGCTTGGCTCTCGACCTCTGTAAATAATAGGCATGCCTGATCTTACATAGGTTGAAGTCGTTGAGTGACTTCCATCACTTTACTTTGAAGCATATGAACCTACTGCTGAGCTGTGCATTGTTCATGTGATCTATTCATCCTGTCTACAGCTGATAGGGCCTTTAGTTGTACCTGTAGCATATCCACATTTTTTTTGGCTTCTTGGAGTTGCGACTCTAGCGTCTACAATTATGGATTCTTTGTAAGGTTTTCGTATGTTTGGGAACTCTGGTTACTTAGTTGTTTTCACGCCAAGGTGATGCAGGAGCATCGAACAAATCCAAAGCATGTGCCTAGCTAAAGAAACAACTGGACGCACAGATGGGAAAAAGGAGCACGTTTTTATGGAAACCGTTTTAAATTTTGAAACCTGAAGCATTAATGTAATAGTTAGNGTGACTGGTTTACGTTGTAATAGTTAGGAGGAGTGTACTTGCATTTATGTCTTGGATATATGAATAGATCTGGAGAGATTACTCTCATCTATCAGATGTAATAGGAATTTAAGTCTATTAATGTAAAGTAGGTAGATATGAATGTAATATTAGACAGTTTTAGGAGCATATGAGGGAAACCGAATATAGACACCCTCACCCTTGTATTATTGTAACTTTTGATGATCATTCTGAATTCATAAGTTGGAGAGCTATAATAGAAAGTTGTAGAGAAGAACCCATGTACATAATCACTTGAGTTAATATATGAAGCTTTGACTCAACTTTCATGGTGTTATGGTGTTCGTTGTTTACCTTTGTTAAATGGTATGCTTACAGTTGTTTTATTTCTCTGTTATGCATTTGTTTCAATGTTGTGTGGGATGTATGATTTCATGTTGAGTGTATGAAGTCTACAAGAGTAGTGGGATGAGTTTCAATTGTTTCTCTCTCTAAGAATTCCTGCAAGGAATGCAGTGAATTTCTGCAAGGTGTGCGTTGACGAGAGTCTGAGTTTTATCTCAGAAAGCTTAGGAGAGATACCATTGTTCTCATATCATATGAAGTGCAGGGGAAGCACAGAGCTATGCAAGGTGTGTGCAGGCTAATTGAATTCTTATAACTTATCAACTAAGGGGAAGTTGAAGGACTATTGTTGCAAAGAGTGCACAGGGTCGAAGACTCAAATAACCAGAGGTTATTTGAAGGTTTGCCACAAGGAGTGTGAGCAGAGATCCTTTTGGGAAGCTAGAGTTTGCAAGTGAAATCTCAGGAGGGATTTAACCTTTGAAGTGTTCAAAGGGAGATGGAAATTGAAGCTGTCACATAGAAGTTAAGTTCAGGAGGGAGAACACTCAGTCGTTGGCTAGAAGCCACTTAGGAGTGAATTGAGCGGTCATAATTCTCCGTAGAGAAGCTCGCAAAATCATGAGGACCGTAGGATCCAGTAAAGCTATAAGATAGTTAGGAGTTGGACAAACTCACCATTCTAACATCAAGAATCAATGTGAGCCGTTGATCTCAGTTCAACCCACGTCATTGGATCATATCGGGAATTTGGGAATTTGTGAGTTTGGAGGGCAGACCAAATATCTTTGGTTTCACAAAATTATGAGTTGTGAGGAGAAGAGGAGGATATCTAGACTGTTGGATCCAAGCTACAGGAGAACCATTAGTTTAGAACCTCCATGTGGTATCACGTATCGGGGGTTCGGGGTTTGAAAGAGGTTCTTCTCAATTGCAGAAGTCGTGAAGTGTCGAGCGCCGAGGGCTCATGCAAACATGTGGCACACCTGTTAAGTGGGGACCGCATGGATGACAAGTGGCGTAAAAATAAATGTACGGAGAAAAGTGGAAGAAGGTGATATGTGGTGGACACACATTGACCTTAGAAAGGGTCAACCCATTGTTGACTTGTCGCGAGTCATGGATTCACAAAAGAGGAACAGGAGGACTCAATACTCCAACCTACGAAGTTGTGAGTTGCAAGGGGTGCTAGAGTTAGGCTCTAGCCGATGATCGCTTGAAGAGGCGCTAACGAGGATGGATCCATACACGTATCATCATCTCGGGTATTGGAGTTTTGGAAAAGAGGAGTCAAGGGTCTTCGACTCATGAACTCACGAGGTTGCGAGTCACAAAAGATGCTTGCATTAAAGCCCAGTTGTGGTAGCAAGGGGATGTGAGGCTCGTGCCTGGTGTCAATTTGTGTAGGGTGGGTTTTCATGAAGGACCTGTGGATCAGATTTGCGAGATTCCAATATGAATCTAAGAGAGTTGCTTCGACTTGAGGAGAAATTAGAACGATCCTGTGTAGATCTCAGCCCGAGGGTCAAGGGTCTGCGTCAGTGTGGTATCAGAGCCTAGACCAAATTATTTTCTTTCTGTAACAAAGAGAAGGGAGAAAATTTTATAGCCATGCCACCGAGAAGAAGAGATAGGCCGATGCCTGATCCAATAGTGGAAAGATAAATGTGTGAGCTACGTGCCAGACTTGATGCTATGGAGACAACACAGAGGCGCATAGTTGACGCTAGGGTTATCAGCGAAGCTAAAAGTGAAAATGAAGCTGGGAATGATAGAGAAAAAGTTGCAGTCGAAGATGCTGTGGACAAATGCCTATTCAGGGTTGTTGCAAGGATAGGTGCCAGAGGAAAAATGGACATTCCGATGTATGAGGGAAACTTGGATGTTGAAGAGATTCTAGACTGGATTAGAGTTCTAGACAAATACTTAGACTACGAGGAGGTCAAGGAAGATAAGAAAGTCAAACATGCCATTACTATGTTGGCATGTTTTGCAGGCAGCGTATGCTTGTCATTGATGGCAAGTACAGCAACGATGGTGTCTTGAGTACAAGAAGAATGTAATAGACGGGCACTAGAATTATTTTGGGAAGACGCTGCAGAGCAAGATCGATAAGATCAAAAGAGATAGTGTAGAGGATGGTTGGCATGATTTACATGCAGTATGTGCTTGTCATTGATGACATGATCAGAGTATGCAGTGAAGGAAAAACAAGGACAAAGTAAGCTTAGGAGGAATTAGCGCAGAGTCGAATGCAGTGCGTAGGTGTGCACTAGGGATGAGGTTAATTCATTGCCAAAGATCAAGAGAGATAGCGTACGCAGGACCTCAGGCAGATAAAATCTTGAGGCCCTTGACACTTAGAAATTCTCCCAAGTAAGAAGGATGTGTAAGCTTGGGAGGAGAAGCGTCAGTGATCGTTGGATCCCATCCTCAATTCTCGATGGCCATCAGATCTAAATGTAGACAAGAAGAGTGTGCTGAAGAGGAGGACATATATCAGGCGTTAGATCCAGGCACGGGATCCGACCATCGTTGGATCAAGGAGAACCTGCACGTTCTTTAAAGTATAAGGAGAAGCGGGCGTACAAAATCCCAAAAGAAGGAGGACCGTCCATTTACAGGTAGGACACGTAGACATAGATCATCATTTCACTGACTGGGAAGTCAAAGGAATGGGGTTCCCTAACCTGCCAAATTCGCGAAATGTGAAACCCCGAAGTAAACTCCATTTCGGAGTTTCGGATACTAGGACATTGAATTGCCAAAGAACACTTAACAACAAGAATGCCGAATTCAGGAAATGCGAAACCCCAAAGTAAACTCCATTTCAGAGTTTTAGAAATCGAGAGATGGAGAATTCAGAGACTCTCAACATTAGGAGTCCCGAAGTGACGAAATGCGAAATCCCAAAACAGACACGTTAGCAAACCACGTCAGCTAAGAACCCGTGGCACAACCAGGCAATGACAAGTGTCAAGCTGATTGAACATTTTAGGCACATGTAAGTCATGAATCAGAGTGACATGTGGCAGTTATTCGACACGTGTCAATCCACGTGTGACGTCAGCAGGTTTACATCACTTCGGAGTTTCGAAAATTAGGAGATGGAGATGTCAAGAGCCCCTACCATAGGAGTCCTGAAATCGCGAAATGAAAAATGCCGAAATCCAGTCAACCGTCCATCTCAGGGGGTTATGTGGACCGTTGATCTGACTCCCTTTCGAAGTTTCAGAAATTGGTAGATGGAGATGTCAAAGAACTCCTACCATAGGATTCCCGAAGTTGCGAACCCCGAAATCACGATATGCGAAATCATGAAGAGATCAGGACCGTCGAATCACTTAGAGTGTGGACCGTTGATCCGATTCCATTTCAGAGATTTGGATATCAGGACATGGAGTGTCAAGAGACTCTACCATAGGAGTGCCAAAATCCAAAAATGTCGAAATGCGAAACACGTTTTGGCTCAATCTGTGGTCGCAGCCATTGGTCACATTGACGGAAGATGAAGGAAGGAGCTAGTTCAGATAAGCTCCATTTCGGAGTTTCAGGGATCGGGACATGGAGTGTAACGAAATATTTACCACGGGGATCCCAAAATGCCGAAGTACGAAATGGAGAAGTAAACACAAGTTTCTGTGAATTCAATCCAACGGTGCAGGTGAAGTTGAACAAGATCACAAGGCTACTTTTGCGCTTCTTAGTGTAAAAACTAAAACAAATGATGATCTCTTCTAGAGGACTTGAAGAGGAATGAGTGTGATCACCAAAGAAGATGAAGAGTCTCAAGGCATATTCCAGTGGATTGAGGATTATTGATTCAGGCGATTGACAGATGGAAGGGGATTGAAGTTTGTAGCTAAAACCAGAAAGGATAAGCTCATCTAAGACAGAGAAGATGAAAATTATCGACTGCCAGAGAGGTTGAGGAATCTCAGCATGACATCCAGTGATGTTGAATGTGTGGGAAAACCACTAGAGAAGCTGAAGGGTCACCATGATGATCAGATAGAAAAATCTCCGATGTGGAGGAGATTGGAGCAGAGTGAGCATGGAGAGGCATGGTGAATATTGCATGCACAAGGAGCATATAGACTATAAGAATGTGGAACAAAGAAGAGATCAATGTTGTTGTTGCGGTGGGTGATGCATGCAGGAAGAAGGAGGTGAAGTGCAGGAGCTAGTATGGCCAGAAGAGAAAAGGGGCATTGAATGGGAATGGCGTACAGAGCACAAAAGGAAGAAGAATAGAAATTGCAATGTATGCATGCAGGAAGACTGTGAGGCAGACGGAGCAACAAAATCTTGCAGAACAGTGATGAGATTGGTAAGCTGTTGTTAAACATTATATCACTGTAATAAGTTTCAGTAACACATATTGATAATCCAGGGTGGTAGG
>SNQJ01S0035585.1:41320-65571 GCA_010110895.2 Picea sitchensis | reverse complement strand
TTGGATGTCTAGGGTTTTTTTGCATTCTTGTTTATTGTAAAAATGCCTTTAGAGCCTCATTGTAATCATCTTCTTGTGAATGAGCTCAACCGTCACATCTCTTCTCAGAGATAAGCTGCCACCATCCCAGTAAGCTTGTTTCCGCTTCACTTTATAGTTTCCATCTTATTTCTTTATTGAATAGAAAACCAGTTTTACTCTATCTCTATTATTTTGTGTTAAGAACCTATTAATAATCTGTATTCATTTTGTTCTGCTCATAAAATCCAGATCAGTGGTATCAGAGCGGTCTGTACCTTATTGTCTTAATGCATGTCCCCAATGAGGTCGGAATACAAAGACTTGGGTCTTGAGCTTGTTTCTCTTGAGGAAAAAAACTCTCGCATGCCCAAGCGACCTCTCATGTCAGGAGAAAATAAATATGATGGGACAAGAGATCCTTTCAAACTGTTGATTGAGGAAGCCCTCACACAACAAAGGAACGGGATGATGGATAGTTTTACGCAAATCCTTCGGCGGCTACCAATAAGCGACACATCTTCTTCGAACGGAGGCGCCACCCGCTTCAAGGTACAAATAAACTTCGATATTCCTATATTTGAAGGTCAGATAGACACAAATGTTGTAGAGAAGTGGTTGAATCTACTAGAAGGGTATTTTTCTGTCCATAACTTTTCGAATAGAGAAAAGATTACTTTTGCACTCCTCAAAGTCGTTCCCCATGTCAAAGATTGGTGGGAAACGTTCTGTGAGCAAAAGGAAATAGAGGAACCCTCATTATTTTCAGTCACGGCCAACTGGGAATCCTTCAGGGATGCTATTAAGGAACAATACTACCCTGTCGGAAGTTATGATGACCCGTATACCAAATGGACCACATTGCGGAAAGAAAGAGACCAAGCAATGCCAGATTTCAAAAATATCTTCCATACCTTGTGCACCAAGTTGGGTATCAAAGATTCAGAGTGACATATGATGCTCAAGTATTGTGGTGCTCTGCATAGATACATCCAAACCAAAATGGAATTTCTGGAAATCTCATCCTTGGGCGCGACCTTATACAGATATGCTGTCAAAATTGAGCAGAAGCTCAAACAAAAGACAATTATTTGGGCCTGGGAACCCCTCACAAAAAAATCCAGGAAAGGGTGGCCCCAACCCACAGAACAAAGAATAGAGAAAAGATGGATAGTATCAAGACAACCAGTCCAAGCCATAAGCAAATAAGGACACCATAAAGACAAAGAAAGACACCGGTAAGTGGTGCGACTTCCATAAGAGCCCTTGGCATAACACTGTTGACTGCCGCTCAAGGCAGTTGCTGGTGGTCGAAGTGAAAGCCTCTAAATTAGATGTAGATTATGACTCTGAGCCAGAACCAGAAAGGGGAAGATAAATCATTGACGTGGAACCTAGTGCCACTATTGCTACCACCAAGCTCCAGCCTGGTGAACTAGACGAGCTAGAAGAAGGAGAGTGCCTCTTCCATTCACATATGTGGGTAAAAGGCACCCCACTGCACTTCATCGTTGATAGCGGTAGCCATAAGAACCTCATCTTAGGAGAGGTCATCAAGCAGCTGGCCCTGCTAACAATGTCGCACCCACAACCCTACACCATTGGATGGCTCCACCAAGGAAGTGATCTCTGCGTCAGCCAATAGTGTCGACTGTCATACAACATCGAGACCTTAAAAGACTAGGTATTGTGTGATGTTGCTCCTCTTGAAGTTTGTGATGTTCTTTTGGGCCAACCTTATTTATGGAAATGTCATGTTGTATATGAGTCTAGGCATCGTAGTGTTATTATTACTTTGAACATGAAATTGTACAGGATACCCGAGGCACTCCCACCTAGTGCTATTTCCTTGATCTCTGCTAAGCAATGCAGGAAGGTCATCTCTCAGATGGAGAAGTTTGTCTTCTTCATGATTTTCTCTTAGAAAAGCAAAAGATCACAACCACATCTAGGGTCTTTGCGACTGACCTCTCCACACAACAAAAGAAAGTAGATAAGGTCATGGAAGAATACTCAGATATCTTCTTGTCACCTATAGGGGTACCTCTGCACTACCAGATCAAGCACCCCATTGATATGACCCCTGATGCACCACTTCCCAATGGGCCAGTCTATCGCCGCTCTTTGTTAGAGAATGAGGAGATCAAATGAAAGATCCAAGAACTACTCCACAAGGGGAACATCCATCCCATCTCATCACCTTGTGGGAGTCCAATCATGCTGGTATAGAAGAAATATGGAACCTAGCGACTCTGTATTGATTACTAGGCTCTGAATAAAATCATAGTCAGAAATCGGTACCCTATTCCCCGAATTGACAACCTCTTGGATCAACTTATGGGGGATAAATAATTCAGTAAGCTTGATTTGAAGTCTGGACACCACTAGGTCCTAATATAAAATACAAATGTATGGAAGAACACCTTCAAGTCAAAGGAAGGCCTTTTTGAATGGTTGGTCATGCCCTTTAGTTTGACAAATACTCCAACCACTTTCATGAGGATGATCGACGATATCCTGTGACCATTCACCAAAACGTTTTTAGTGGTGTATCTAGATGACATTCTAATTTACAACAAGACTTGGGCCGAACACTTGCAACATATTCAAAAAGTTTTGCACACCCTACGAAAACACAAGCTATACGCCAACTTGGAAAAATGCTCCTTCGGCATGGACAAGGTCCATTACCTAGGCTACATCATTGATCAACATGGCGTACATGTGGATCCAACCAAGATCCAAGTCATCCATGACTAGCCAACCCCAACAACACTCACTGAGCTTTAGAGCTTCTTGGGCCTTGCCAATTTCTACCATAGGTTCATGCTAGGATTCTTCCATATTGCATGGGCCCTCAGCCAAATAAAAAGGGGTGGTGGTAAGGAAAAATTTGCGTGGGGCCGGTCCCAACAACAAGAATTGGATGATTTGAAGCAACGCTTGTGCTTAGCCCCAGTACTTTCATTACCAGACCTGCAACATCCCTTTGAGATCAACAAAGATGCTTCAGACTATGTTGTGGGTGCTTTTCTCACTCAACATGGCCACCCCGTGGCCTATCATAGTGAGACACTGTCAAATACTATCCATAAGTACCCTACTCCCGAAAAATAAATGTACTCCATTGTGAAAGCCTATCGCCATTGGAGACATTACATTCTTGGGAAGGAGACAGTCATCCACACTGATCATAAGCCACTATAGTTCATGCAGACATAGGGAAAATTGCAGAATGACTGCCATCAAAAGTGGTCTACATACTTGCAACAATTGCACCTCAACATCAAGTATAAAACAAGAAGCACCAATCACATCGTTGATTACCTCAGAAGACCACCAGTCACGTCACTCACCATGGTGATAGACTCTTGTGGCCATGAGACCTCTAGATGGCCCCAACTCTATGAGACAGAGCCTAAATTCGCCACCACCTACCAAATTTTGGGTGCAAACGCAATTGTCAATAATTTCCATCTTCAGGATGGGTTGTTGTGTCGTCTGGGCCATATCTCTGTTCCATCAAGCGAGCGAGAAAATCTGATCTAGGAAGCCCACTACAGTCGGGTGGTAGGACACTTCAGTGTCGAAAAGACAGTGGCGATGCTACAGAAACATTTCTACTGGCCAAAACTTCGACAAGAGGTCAACAAGTATATTAGGTCCTGCACTTCTTGTGCTATTTCAAAACCAACCACTAAGAAACAGGGACTGTACACCCCTCTTTCTACTCCTGACAGGCCATGGGAATCCATCTCAATGGACTACATGTCAGGCCTCCTCTCTACCAAGTGGGGAAATGACTATGTTTTTTTGGTTGTTGATCACTTTTCTAAGATGGCTATTCTGGTTTCCTGCAAGAAGAGCATCACAGCAGAGGCCACTGCCAAGCTCTTCTTTGAACGAGTCTGGGTACATTTTGGAATCCCACAAAACATTGTCTCAGATCGGGATAGTCAATTTCTTAGCACATTTTGGTCGAGCCTCTGGTCATTGCTGGACACCAAGCTCACCAAATCCATGGCCTTCCACCCCCAGAAAGATGGCCAAACTGAGGTTTTAAATCGAATGATTGTGCATATCCTTTGCATGTATAACTCAAATCACCCTTGCACATGGGATGAGAGCCTTCCCTATGTCCAACATAGCTACAATTGAGCCCTGCATAGCTCAACTGGCCACAACCCCTTTCAAGTGGGGTTGGGATTCCAACCATTGGGTCCCATAGATGTTGCACTTCCCCTTGTGGTCACCTCGACCGACTCATCTCCTGCTCCAACTGAAGCTGACAAAGACACCTGGTTCATTGCGTGGATCCAACACATCCACCAACAGGTCCAAGATATCCTATAGTAGTCCAATGAAAAATACAAATATTGCCATGATCAACATCGGGTGCCACATAAGTTTCAGGTGGGCGAAAAAGTTTGGTTTCACTTGTAGAAAGAACACATTACAGGACCCCATAAGAAGCTTCACCCACTCCATTATGGGTTGTACACTATCACCAAGGCCATGGGGGATAACTCTTTTGAGCTCAACATTCGTCCTTTCCTTGGCCTGCACCCAGTGTTCAACGTGGACCTCCTTCGGCCTTATTTCCCACCATTATTGGACACCTCAGACGTAGTAGAACAACTGACACTAACAAATCTCAACCCCAACTGCATACAACAGGAATCCAATGATCATATTGTGGATACCTAGATCAAGGGAACTCGACAACAAAGGATCCATCTTTATCGAGTCGTCAAAGCAGGGAAACCCCTGCACCAAGGCAAGTGGCTCACCCGGGGCCAAATTCATTAGAAATTTCCTCATCTGATGGTGGAACTCAATGCAATGGAGACCATTTCTTCCTAAGGAGGGAGGATTGATCTAGGTGGATATCGGTGGCCAACTACCTTTTCCATCTTGCTCAAAACAACTTTCTAGCAATTTTGATAATTTACTATTTTTAGCAGTTTTTCGGGTCCTGAACTTCTGGAGCTATTTTGAGGCCCTAAACGATGTTTTTTGGAGTATATTGCAAATGAAAAATTTGCAATTGTTGTAGTCCTCAGATATATCTTTCCAATGGGCTATCATATTCCTAAAACAAAGATCGTATGCAAAAGTTACGACCCCGGGAAGTTGATGTACTGATTTAACCAAACAGGGCCCACATGAATTTTGGCGCTTCATCTCCTAGGGTTAGGTTTTTGGATGTCTAGGGTTTTTTGTCATTCTTGTTTATTGTAAAAAGGCCTTCAGAGCCTCATTGTAATCATATTCTTGTGAGTGAGAACAATCGTCACATCTCTTCTTAGAGATAAGCCCCCACCATTCCAACAAGCTTGTTTCTGCTGCATTTTATAGTTTCCAGCTTATTTCTTTATTGAATAGAAAACCAATTTTATTGTATCTATGTTATTTTTTGTTAAGAACCTATTAATAATATGTATTCATTTCATTCTGCTCATAAAATATGGATCACTGGGTCCATGATTGAGCGATAATCTTTGAGTTCTTTCCTTTGGTTCGCATCAGATATTTATGAGGGTCGAGCATAGTATAAGCCTTCCTGTCGTCGAGGTTGAAGTCACTGAACTTCAATGTGGTGAGTGTATCCTGGTCAACACGAATTGCGTGCACTTATTTCAGAAGGTACACAGTGATCAAAGCATACTCAAATTCACGGGGTACACTGTAACGAGTGATGGCGCCTCTCAGAGGTGGTAGATAAGTAGGTAGAATGCTCGGAATCGGTTTAGCATTCGAAAGATTGTCTCTATTCTTAGTTCTCTTTTCCTTGGTTGGCCAGGATGGGATGGCTCGAGTAGTCAACAGGGAGGCTTGCACTCCTCGCTTTGATGATTCCTGTACACCTGTAGATAGTCCTCTTCTTGACATGGTTCTTTCATCCATTAAGTCGATCAGAAATTTTGTCGTAGTTGCTTCTTCGGTGGTGAGCTCTTTGGACATACGCGCTCGGGATGGATATCTTGGGTTCTCAAAGTAACATAGGAACTACAATAGGGTAGAAGGAAAGGGTGTTGTGATCACTGTGAAATCTTAATCAAGGCTGTGAGCTCAAATTCTTAATTAGCAAAAGTGTTCTCGTTGCATGGCGTGGCGGGATACATAGAAAACTTCTGTAACAGATCACTTGCAATGGATATGAAGGTTTCATTAACTCCGTTCTTTTCTTTATAGTGCAGTCCAACGGTCTGATGATGAACCTTTATTTATTTTTTGTCCATTCGAAGCGGAAGTTGAATGGATATATCGATCCCAACGTCTATATTGCTTTGTCATGGTGAAGTGCCATATGTCGTTGTTCTGATATCCCAGAAAAGCTCAAATTCTGTAATTTTTCTTTCTGCGAGGTCTCCTTTAGAACCGCTTGTAATCTTTCAGTATTATCCCTTTTCTTTATTAACTTTATATCCTTATTTCCAGTGAGATTCATCTCGATAATGCCTTTCTCATTCTGATTCTTTTCTTCTTTGGTCTTAGTTACTTTGCGCTGTTGAAATTATTTCCTAGGGTTTCTGGGTAATACTTCTTCTATGCATGGGGTAGGTAATTCAATCTCTTGGGGATCCTCTAGTGTTCTCTTAGCTTCGACATCCCGACTGATAGTATTAAATATATGCGATCTACTCTTTTGTTCCTCAATCAAGTGCGTGATCCTTCTGGTCATAAAGTCTTTTAACTCTTGCTTCTTCTATTCCAAAACTTCTTCTTCTTCCTTTCATCTGGCTTGATCTCTATCAATCCAAGGTTTTCCTATTAGCATGGTAAACAGGGTGCTATATTCAACAAATTTAATAATCTCAAAGTCTTCTTCTGTCGAAGTTCCATTGGCAGTCATGGGTATCCGAGCAAGCCTTCCACATAGGTTTACTATATTTCCTCTGAATAAACTTATTCCTCCTAGTGAAGGGATCATAGCAGGCCTTCCTATAGCTTCCCAGGTTCTCTCTGGCATAATATTCATCTGTGTTTCCTCATCCAGAACACAGTCAATGTCGAAGTCCCTTATTCTTTCTTCGATGCATTCCTTCTCTTTGAATATCTCTGATAAGTTGACATGTCGATGGTCATTCAGGGTTTCTTGTATCCATATCCATACTTTCTTTGATTCTTTTTGGGGTTCTTCCTTTTCTGGATCTGCCTTAGGGTTCTCTTGACTCAGGTTCATTCCTTCAAGCTTAGCTATCATTCTAGGGAAATCCAACACTTCATGGTCCATAGCCTTACAACAGAGACAACTAGGTCTTCCACCAGGGCATTCCTTAGCACAACGTCTCAACTTCCTGCAACTGTAACAGAGGGTTAATCCTCTCTTTCTTTTCAATGATCCCCATCCTCTTCTGTACTACGCACTAGGATCATGGTAGCTAACCCGCAACAAATTATTTCTAGGATCCTGCATCCATTTGTTACTCCAAACATTCTTTATATGCATAGGTATATCATATCATTCATTATTCTTATAAGATCTATTCATTATAAACCTTCTTTCATCTATTAAAACCCTAGCTTTAAAACTAGGACAAAACCTATCAGATATACCTAGATCCATACTCTAGAAAAACAAAATTCCACTTATCTTACTTTTACAAAGCACAAATCTTATAGATCTTACCTCTTTCAATCAGAACTTATCACTTTTACCTTTCTTGGAGCACAAAGCTTTCAGATACTTCTTATTTTCTATAGATTCGACCTTCTTTATTTAACACAAAGATTTATAGATCAAGTATAATATTGCACACTAGGGCACAGATCTACGCATAGAGCTTTCACAATTTTAGGATAAATCTTTGCACAAAGCTTCCTCTTTCTCAGTTTCTAGCAATCATAGTTTCAAGTCTTGGCAAAAAAACCATTTGTTGGCACAGGGGAAGACCCAGGGTTCAATGCTACAAGAGTGCACCAACAAAACCCTAACTGGTGACCCTTTCAGAAACACCTGCGAAGCAGATGAAGTCTCACCTGAGGTAGAGGAAGGGGTGGTTGCAGGACTTAAGTGTCTGCAACCTTAGTTGGGACACAGATCTATGATTATACAACTTAGTAAAGCACTTAGCACCGTTAGTTCTTTAACATGCAATCATTATCTACTTCGCTGATAAAATAGGGCCTCGTAGTACTCACAGTAATCTACCATATATGAGCACTTAGAATACGTATAATATGTAGGACGTAACTGATCAAGAACTGAGAATATTCATGTATATTAGATCTAACATTCCATACATCATTAGCACTGAGCATAAGCATATCTATCTAATCATATGAAATCACTAAGAAAATAATACATAAACACATTCAGACAAGCGCCAAGCAAGATAACACAATGATTACGTGGTTCACCCCTCTCCTGGGGCTACGTCCACCAACTCTTCTTCTTTATTATCTTCAATCAGTCATCTACATGCACATAGCCATACAAATCCCACTTCGTATAGGATAGGACATCTTCACGCACCTCGCCAGATTCTCCTTCCTCGAGTTAGGTTACAACACAAAAGATTCTACTCAATCTCTTACAGTCACTTGCACTTAGCCTTGCAAGTCTCACACAACATGCACATAGCATATATAACTATTACTTGTAATTAAACCTTAGCTCATCGACCCTTTCCTACATCACCTAGGTATCTACTTATACATTACAAAATAGGCCTAAACAAGGGTAAACCCATTGGCTAACATCCCTTTACCGTTACATATTCCCAACAACCCAAAAAGAGTCCCAAAAGGGGGACAAGATCTCATGATCTCCATTTCTTCTTGCCCTCCTCCTTCGACAGGCTGTTGAAGTCCAAAAATAGGTCAACATGACCAAGAAACTCCCAAAACTTGGTCAAGGGCAAACAAGAACACTAGGAACTGAACAAATTCTAGGAGAAACAGGGACACAAAAGTTTAGGGCTTGAACAAGAGAAGTAAGGACTGGAAGCCATCATCAAAGAAAGGAGAAAATCAATGTTTGTCTTAGATTTCGTGAAAGTAGAATATATAAATGAAAATAAATACATAATAAAAATATATATGGAGTTCTTTTGCACGTTGAACAAAATAAATATAAATGTTGATGATTTAATCAGATTATGTTTTCAGCCAAATATTCATGTCGATTTAATCATTTTAAAATATCGTCTTAATGCGATAAATTTTTTTGTATCTTCCTCCTTTGTTTGCAAATATTTATTTCATCTTTTTTTTTTAAGTTTGTTTGATTAGTTGTGTGTATGAGTTCATTGATTTTAATCTCTCATTTTTCTTGTTCAATTTCATGACTCTAAGCATGAAATTAGAGCAAGCTCTGGTTTGGGCGCATCATAGAGTCTATAGATTTTCCTTTTAGAAATTGGATGAACACCTAAGGGCATTTAATAATTTCAAAATTATTAAGATATTGTGAACCTATTGTATTATGGATTACTTCCTTACCATTAGCACATGAGTTGTCCACCTTGGGGTTATGCCTTAGGCATTCTATTATTTTAATGTTTTGATTTTCACATTATCATATCTATGATCATGCATCAAACAATAACTTTGGTATAATTTTAAATATCAATGCTTTCCCTTCCATTCATATCACAGTCTCATCGTTATGGTACAGGACTAACAATCATGACTTCAAACAATTACTCTTTCGTCCTACTAACACAAGCTGACATTCATTGCCTCATGTGGTAAGTTTTCATTTTTGGGTTTGGAAGCCATTTGACAAGGTGGTTTTCATTTTTCCGCATCCTCTGGTTCAACACCCACTCAAAAGTATGAGTGGTATCTATGGTGGATTTCTCCCAAACCCTTAGGTATCGGGTCTCCTCCAAAAATGCAGATCTCACCCTCTATATCGTGTGGTTTCGAACATGCTCCACCCTTCACTACTCCTATTGTTTTTGTGTGACCAAATCGATGGCACCTATGGTGAGGATGGAGCTGAATGGATCACATGCTCTCCTCCCACATGACGATGTTGTGGATGACCTCGTGACTTATGATTGGGATGGGTTCATAAATATTTTCGAGGGTTTTAACCTCAAGGTTGCTCAAGCCTTTGCCCAAACTTTCGATGGTGCTAAGGATAAGATAGGATATATTCAGTTGGAAGTGACCAAGGATTCGATTGCATAGGCCACTGTATTTCCTCAAGAAGGATATCACTGGTTTAAAAACCTCAAGTTAGAAGGCGTCAGTTGGCACCTACTGATGGCTTCTAAGAAATCACGTTACAATGTAAAAGGTACACCAATTGTTTTATTTAAACCACGATGTCATGGTTTGTTTTTGATACTTAAGTAGTTTGTCACCTGTGAGGGTAGATACAAACTAGTTTTCTTGTATCATGTCCGTTTATTGATGTTATTTTTAGGTTTTGTTTTAAATATGCTATTCTACCTACTTAAGAGCCTGCAAAAAATGTCCAAATTTTACCAAAGGAAAAAACTAAATGCATATTCTAGTTTGTTCCGTCACGGCCTGATTTGAATTCCGGTTATTTCTCAATTATATAAAGTTGTTTATAGTTGGAAAGATTTCATGTATAGAAATGGGTTCGCCCTACCTGAAACCATGATGGACCCACCTTTGAATTTTAATGAACCCTCCATTCCTTTTCAATCAAATCCCTCTCTGGAAAAACTACATGTCAAATTGCAAGAAATCCTTGTGTCTATGACTAAAAACCCTGTTGTTTTCCATAAGTCATCCAAAGGCAAGAAACCAAAATGAAATTTTATTTCCAAGAAATCTTTAGAAGAGGTTTTGGATGATCCAAATGACAAAATCCTTGCTATTCCTAATCCTGAGCCAATTCGGGTTGATTTAAATGAACTTGAAATCAAGAAACACGGTAGGAGAAAGATACAGAGAAGTCCAGACATAAATTTTAAATGTAAAAGACATGGTCAACTCATATCCATAACACTAATAAATCAACATCGTGATCATGGAAAACCTATCTAGAACACTAAGAAATCGACATCCTGATATCCAGAACACTAAGAACACTAAGAAATCGACTCATACCCAAAACACTAAGAAATCAACATCCTGCTATTGAGGTATATGGGGACATTGATGAGAATAATGGTCGTAGTTGTCGTAGAAATTGCATGGGTGAATTTTGTGAAAGGAATTAACTTCCTTGGTCAATAAATCAGAGGCAGGACTTCCAAAAATGGTATGGATGAGTAATTTTCAAAGTCACCTACATTTTAAGTTTCTTTCAATTCAGGGAGACTAGTATAATTGAATGCAACATGGCTAGAGATATCACATATGGTGCATGGGATTATGGGCCTAGATGCATTATTCTAGGAGGACATGGATTGTTTTGGAGTGTCTATTCCCCCCCTTTTTCAAATCATTTTACTTTTGAAAATGGTGGGGGTGGGGTATATGCATATGATTTAGGAGATACAAGGGTCATGGGTATTGGTTGGACAAGATTCAAGGCCAAATATGGAGTTTGTGTAGAGGGTGGGTTTTAAACCCTAGAAAATCCCCCATCTAATGTATAAAATCCCTTATTAAGCCCCCATATATTGAATTATTACATTTATAATGTTGTATTAGTATGTCAGATAGAACCCTTAATTATACCCTTTGTCTCCTATAAATATACCAAGTAGACCTAGTCTTAGGATCATCTTATCTCATCTCATATTTTATTCTGAATTGGATATATTTTAAAAGTAGTTTTCCTCCTCGAATCAGATTGTATTCATTGACTTTTTATCATTTTTAAGGAATTGGATCATAACATTTAGTAATAGAGATTTTAATCCTAGGGTTTCTCTCCAACTGAGATGCCTAGTAATTTTCACTAAAACCTTTTTTTGGGTCGTTTCATACCATGAAATTTTGAGGAGAACGAGACATAATATAAATATATAGCTGCTAAAATTTTCAAGGTTTAATTCCCTATAATTTTGGAGATATGTCCTCTGTAATATAGGGTTTGTGACTCATCTTGAAATCAATTTTAAATGATTCATCTTGGAATATTCACTATAACTATTTTTGGGGGAATTTTCAAATAGTGAATTTTTTTGGAGACTTAGGAGAAATTTCATAGTATAGGTTGTAAAAATTTCAGGTTCCGGTTCACTACACTTTTGGATAAATATTCCATGAAAGACATGGCTTGTGAATAATCTTGAAATATGTTTTAAAAGAGTCATCTTGGAATTTTTTCTATGCCTTATTTTATGTGATGTTTCATACTTTGAAGTTTTCAGAATCCCGAGTAGACATAGCTAGTTACATGTGGAAAAAATTTCAAATTTTGAATCATTATAATTTTTGATATATATCTTGTGGAAGTTGGGTATTTTTACTAATCCTAAAATTAGTATTAAACAATTCATTTTATTATTTGTGCTATAACCCTTTATTAGTAAAGGTTCAGACTGGAATTTTTTTTAAGAGTTTAAAAGGTCAAATTAGAGTACTACAGGATGAAATTTCAAACTCATAAGGATTCAAATTTGACATATATATCAGGATAAAGGTCATCCATCCATACATACTCCAAATTAAGGGTTTGAAAGGTATGCAACATACAATTAACATAACTTTTGATTGCAAGATCTATGTTTGGTGATTCAAAATTTGTGAAAAATAGGAAAAAAAGAGAATTATTATTTTCTCACATGGCTCCAAAGTTTTTTCCAAAATTTACTTCGCCAAATAAACATATAGAGAGATCAACCATAATTCAAGAAGAAAACGATGATTTTTTTCACCAAATTGGAAAGGTGGAAAAGAAGATGAATGAAAATATAGAACACACATAAAAGAAGATGAATGAAAATATAGAACACACATAAAAGAAGATGAATTAAAATAATGCACATATGAAAAATAAGATGAATGGAAATATGAAAGATATGGAAAATAATATGGAAGAGAAGATGAATGAATATAGGGAACATATGGAAAACAAAATGAATTAAAATAATGCACATATGGAAAATAATATGGATGAAAATATGCATCAAATAGAAAAGAAAATGAATGAAAAGAAAAAATACATGAATTACACATAATACATGTTCTTATAGAGGATCACTAAAGGGGATATCGAGATCCAATGAAATCCTGAAAATAAGGAGAAAAATGGTGTTGAGACTCAATCACACATGGGGAGTATTTTATCACAATTGGAGAGCACCAATGTTGAACTTCATAATTATTCATCACTTCAATATCCACATAATCAAGGCTTCAAGTCAACACCAAGGAGCTACTTCGTTCCAAATATTTATATAAGTTTGATGGTAAAGATCCTATAACATGGATATTCCAGATGGAGAAATACTTTGATCTACACCAAGTGCTAAGATTACTAAAGGTACCTATTGTTATTAGACTAATCTGTAAGTGTGGACACAAACAGATCTCCTTAGTTTCACCTGAAAATAGAACAAAACAATATAGAATATAAAACTTCCCCTAAGTTTTAATTATCAAGCATACTAACTAACAAGAGATAAATGACATACCGTTTAAATGTCATTTTTCCTCACTAGTGTCATCCTCGCTCTATCACAAGGCTTATGGGATGTTGAACCTGTAAAAAGACACAATCCAATGAAGTGAAAGCAACAACGTATACTCAACAAAACCTATGTATGTGATCAAGGAGTCATACAATAAAATAAGACCAATTTTATGGGAAAGAAATATATCACTGTATTAAAGAATGTGGAAGGAAGATACAATTAGATGCCTTGATGTTGTTAGGTTCCTTCCAATGGTTCATTTATTCCCACATACTTCTACTCCGTAGATTCTGAGATAAAAAATCTATATTGATAAAGTGAATCTCAAAGTCAACATACAAGCTCCAAAAACGCCAAGCTACAAAACTCAAGAACTTTCCAACTTTTCCAATCTACCAAGCTAACTTTCCCCATGATAACTCTTCTCCTTTTATAAGATGAAAAGGATAGGGTGAGGAGGTTAGGATGACACCATGAGATCAAGGACATGAATTATATCCAAACCGATCGGAGGCCACCTCACCCTCGAAGCTTCTATTCTAGAACTTTCGAGAAATTCTCCTTTTTCCTTCGTATGAAAATCATCACACCCTTAACACTGAGAAAACTGCAAAGAAGTCATAGGCCACTATGGTGAAACTTGTGAAGATCCTAGATCATCACACTCTTAACACTAAGAAAGGTGTGATGATCCCTTTTTATAAGATTTTTGACAAAGTAAAAGTATAATTTCATCTCTCTGGAAAAATGTGTCTTCATTCTTCTTCAGGGATTAAGGGAATTGATCCTTCTAAAAACAAAGGATAGGTTTACATAATTAACGATCATAGGGGTGATGACAATAATGTTTCACAAAGATCCCCCCAAAGAATTAAGTTATAACAAAGTGATAGATGAAATACTTTGTCAAGTGTGTGTAGGGAACAATGAACATGTCGGTCGGAAACCTGCTAACGAACAAGGAAATACAGGACAATAATATATCATCACTGAAGTACACATTCTCATACTTAGAATATAAATGACTGAAAGAATAAATGATGACATGCAAAGATCCATGTCAAGTAATACAGGTCATGGCCACCAAACATACATTGTGGATCCATGCCAATATGACTCAAATCTTGACATAGCCACCAACAATGCAGTGTGGATCTATGTGTTAAAGACTCAAATTTGAACATAGCCATGAGACATACACTGTGGATATATGCAATAGTACAATATGAATATACTCCAATGCAACCTGAATCTGTCAGAAAAATTAAGGGTCTTCATCTCCACCATTCCATAGTATGAATCTAACCATGCGAATACATGTGTTGAAGTCAAACATGGTAGAAACCACTTGATTACTGATCATTAGTGTATACCATTAACAAGTGTGAGGGAAATCACCATTAATGTCAATGACTCCTAAGGTACTCTAGTACAATCCAACGAATGTGAATTAATGAGATGAAGTTGAAAACTCGGTGGAATCTCCCAATCATGGGTCAATAATGAAAACTCATTGTCGAAAGCAAGGAAACCTGCCATTGAGGCATGGAAGTTCCACGGTACCAATTAGTTTCTAAGTCTAATTCTTGGATAATGAGTTGAAGTCGACAGGAAAAGACTCGTCACATGAGGGCCTTAATGTATCCCCCATCAATGACACGAAACAGGTAACAAGATTTGAAGTAGATCAGAGTAACTAGTGATTTAGGACTGACTTAGGGATGTCTAACATAATAGAAGAATTTAACGACTACAGAAATGGATGACGCAATAGAAGGTTTTCTAGGTTGAAATGATCTTTGAACATATTGACGAAACGACAAATGTCTTGGAAACACTGACTCAACAATAAGGATCACAAAACAAAGTGTAATATTATAAAGGAGTATGATCAAGAGACAAGTGGATTTTCCAACCTAGACAAAAAGTGAGTGAAAGGGTGTCATGTTCAAGAGTGACTCTTCCATGGAATACAGGTTTAGAAACATTTCTTTTCCAATTCCCCCCCCACCATTTCTAGTGACTACCTCTTTATTTTTACACAATCTTGAGGAGGATAACATATGCTTGAACTGTAAGCTCATCCTTCGAATGAGTCCCTTAGAGTATATTTAACGAACCCTAGGAAGGAGTGGTTCATTCCCATATGGGCCTTTCAATGTTTGTTTTAAGAGTCCAAAGAAAGTAAATTCTATGGTTTTTCATATTTAGAGAGTCTGAAAAACACTTAAAGGAAACTCCAAAAATGTCCTTTTTTGTAAAGTAGTCTGATGAGACCGAAAAAGAGATAATCTACCTCTCAATAGACACGCTTTCTAATAATTTAATGAGCATGAAAAGAACAAGATCGCTCGATAATCTTTTCATGTTTAGAGAGTCTGAAAAGAGCTTAAAGGGAACTCCAGGGGGTTCCTTTTTTGTAGAACCTTTACGAGTACAAAAAAGTGATAGAATTACACTCAGTTACATTGTCATTGATTTACGAGAAGGATAAATAATAAAGACTAAGCTTGGTATTGTTTTCATTTTTATGCAAGATTAAAAAAAACAAAACTATGCTTGGGATAGATTTTTTTTTTTCGCAAGTTTAAAACTAAACAAAACTATGCTTCGACCTAGTTTCATTTTTACACAAGCTTGAACTAGAGGAAACTATGCTTGAGGTAGGTGGTTTCATTTTTACACAAGCTTGAACCAAATAAAACTATTCCTGCGACTTCCCAACGCATGGTTCACGGATTCGCATGGTTGGTACTTAGCCCTCAGCTTAAGAAGCTAGTGTCTCAACTTCAGCATGAAGTACAGAGAATGGAAGCATTTTCCCTGAAGCTTCATTTCTTCCAACTGCAAAGGTGAATGAAATGAAGATTCAAATACTAGACAAAGGACTTGACTCAAACAGAGAGGGGGGAAAACTATTTCATTTTTTAATGAGCTTGACACAGGAACATGAACTATGCTCGAGAATCCAAATTATATCCCTAGACCTTTGTTTCACTTTTTAAAGAGCTTGACACAGAAACAAGAACTATTCTCGTAAGCTCTATTTCATTTTTTAACGAGCTTTTTACAGAGACGCAAAATGATCCTCGTAGTTGGTTTCATTTTTTAACGAGATTGAAATCATAAGATCATGCTCAAATTCCTCTTATTGGTCATGGATTCCAAGAGGAAAATGCTCTAGAAGGACACCATGTCAAGGGAAAAAAGTTGGTCATGGATTCCAAGAGATCTTCACTTGACGGAAGAAACACACTCTGGAAGGGACAAATGTCGAGGGCCATGATAAGGGTAAGGAGGTCAAGCTCCAATGGCCTTATTGAAGAGATCACCATGTCAACTACCAGATCCAAGCCATAAGAGATTGAGCTTACTGTGAGAGGATCATCTAATCGAAAATTGAAGGCATGGGAGACAATTCCATATAATTGAACTGTGGTGGGGGTTATATCGTTTTCATATAAGAACCGTTTAGGGAGGATAGTGAGTTGGCAATCAAGTCAGGACTAATGAATGAAAGTTGATCAATAGTCACAATTCTTCCATCGTGAGGGAAGGATATCACACAAAAAAGAGTGGACACAATAACTTTCATTGCATAGAAATAATCTCACCCAAGAAGTAAATCAAAATACAAGGGGTCTTGGACTACCATGATGTCAATAAAGACAGTTTTCCCTCCCAAAGTTACGGGAAACTAAGGAAGTATCCCTAAAGGGTGATTGGTTCTTCTGTTAAAATCTAACAGAGTCTGGGTAACCAACACAAGCTGAGGATAACCCAAATCATGACAAGAAATAGAGAATAAAATACTAATGGATGCACCTTCATCTATCAACGTTTGAAGAACATCTCAATCAAAAACTTGTATTGTAATATTTAAAGGAATGTGAGAGGGAAGAGGAGGTCCATTTAGCACACCCCAATAAAAAATGATGAACTCATTACTTGGAGGGGGTTCAACAGGAGAAGGAGGAATCCCCCCTAGCACGGTATATTCTGTATCAATGAGAAAAACAAGGGCAATATCATATTCACTCTCTATCGGGAAAGTAGGATCAACCGATGATGAGATAAGATCGACCACTTAGGTTTCATTATCCAAGGGGAGAATGGGGTCGATGGGTGGAAACAGATCGATCGCTTGGGTTGCACTCTCTACAGGGAGAGTGGGATCAATTGAAGATGTGATCAGATCGACCACTTTGTCAACTGGTACAACTAAGGATGTGACTAGAATGACTACATGATCAACCAGACGGATCAACGAAGGGACCAGATTGATCATTCCATCAACTACAGGTGGTTCGAGAGTAAGCTTACGATAGTTTTGAGGCTTCGTCCATATGAGGGAAAAGGTGAGTTTTATGACTCCCTCTGCATAACATACATGGTAACTTGACTCTACTTTTCTTCTTCCCAACAATATCCTGACTAGTTGACGTGAGGTCATCAACATGTTTTTCAGAGGCTGATGACATGGGTTGGTGAGGGCATGTAGACCATGCTTCTATAACCTTGGATAGACTAGGTAAATCCTTAAGAATATGGCTACCCTTAGAAATCCTGCAAAGGTACTTGGGCATACAAGTTATTTGGGTGATCTTGGTATCATCAACACTCCTAGGATGATTATCAGTCACTGGTTGTTTTCCAACATGTCTAGCAGTGGTTGGAATCTTGGACCCTTGTTTATTTTTATTCTTCTTATTCTTCCTTTTCTTCTTCTTCTTATCCATCGAGTTACTAGATTTAGACCTTTCACTAGGCAAAGAAGATGAAACAGAAGAAGACCTTGCAAGTGAATAAGGTGAAGAAGATCTTATCGATGAAGAAGGTGAAGGATCAACATGAGGTTGATACTCTTGGGGGGAAGTGCTTACAACCAAAGCACTAGCTGAATTCGAGATTACCTGAGTGGAAAACAACCATACCGGTAATCCAATTGTGAGACCTGGAAGGCTCAAAGTAGTGATTTGAGGAGGACCAACATTTCCTCAAGAAGGAAAAACAAACATCTCCACTGGAGTAGGGGTTCCTTCATTGGTCGTTTCGGGAATTGACACCATAAAAAACAGATCCAACCTAGAGTTGTCTAGGGAAAATAAACAACACATGCTAAAAATATAGTAATAAAGCAAGCAAACAAAACCTTCTCACAATGAGCACACTAGTTGGTGATGAAATCCAACGTCGTGGGAACAATGTAAGAAGGGGTTGAGATAGAGTGGGTGGAAAATTTATGTTGACAACCTACTTAATAGACTTACACCCTAGTGTAATCTCCCACACATAATCGTGGGTATACCATCCAAGGAGCCTGAGTGAGTTTGGCCAATGTCGATTCTAGGTACAATGAATACTTTCCCCTTCACCATCACCTCGTGTAAAGACCGTAAATATATAGGCCACTAAGGTTACCAATTATGACAATGATGCCTGGGGAAACAATCGACAGTCTGATCCACACACAAAGGTAGGGTATCTAAGCTTGAAACCACCTCGAGAAGGTCCCCACATTATTTTCTTCTCAAGTGACCCCCAATAATACACTAAGACCAAAAAAGCAAGGTGAGTAACTCTTTCGGCCCTAATGCGACCATGTGATTGACCCTTGTGTTAGAAGGGCTTCCCAAGATAAAATGTGGCAATTTGATTTGTACTCTCCCTATCACAATATACTATGTTTGTTTATATCTTTGGAAAGTTATATTTCACACCTATTCCAAATCCCTACACCCTAAGCTAATGTAGGTTTGCTACCAGAAAATATAAAAATTTCTAATCAATTTTTATAAGCTCTTTATTTTAAGGCTGTTGTTTACTCAAGAGGAAAATGATGTGGACTAAGTGATGTTTTGACTGACTATAAACAATGCAAAGAAATGATAATGCAAATATTTCACTTCGATGAAATCTATATTATGAGAAGGAGAAAACGTTTATCATTCCCAGATGCACAATGTCCCAAAATTTTGTTAAACTCATTAATATTGAGATATTCAAGAAATGAGCCAAAGAGATTGTACACCAATACACGATTCTTGCCCCCCCTGACCATGAGGGGGATTTGTTTTAAGAATTCAAGACCAAAAATGCCAAAAACGATGCAATTTTGCTACTTCAAATGAAAGGATGCCCCCAATCTAATGCAAAGCAAGATTTTTTTTTTTTTTTTTCAAATATAGATAAAACAAGATTCAAAGCTATCAATCAAACTGTAATCATACCCAACAAATCACCCCAAAACCATATCTAAGATCTGGGCAAGAAAAACCATAAAAAATCAATTTTTTTCACTATTGTCGTAGGCTGTAGACTAACACAGCGCGATGATCCTTGATCATCGCAGGCTAGAGAAAAAATACAGTGCAATGACGCCACACTGTGTCAAAAGGCAGGATGCATCGATCCTATATCATCGCACTTTCTCTCAAAGTAGGGTGCGATGATCAAAGGAAAAATGGAAACAATAAAAAGAAAGAAAGTGTTTTGAGTGAAGTTTAACAGTCAGAGAGTCAAACTGGATCTCCCAGTGACTCAGAAAACAGAACCCAAGCAATCAAATAAAGAAAGACAGACAAACTAGGAAAAGAATCCGTTCCCCAATATTGTCGCCAATTTTGTTATTGGACTAATCTGTAAGTGAGGACACAAACATATCTCCCTAGTTTCATCCAAAACTAGAACAAAACAAGACAAAATATAAAACTTCCCCTAAGTTTTAATTATCAAGCATACTAACTAACAAGAGATAAATGACATACCATTTAAATGCCATTTTTCCTCACTAGTGTAGTCCTCGCCTCATCACAAGGCTTATGGGATGCTGAACCTGTAAAAATACACAAGACAACGAAGTGAAATAAACAACGTATACTCAACAAAACCTATTTATGTGATTAAGGAGTCATACAATAAAATGAGACCAATTTTATGGGAAAGCAATATATCACCATATTAAGAATGTGGAAGGAATATACAACTAGATGCCTTGATGTTCTCAGGTTCCTTCCAATGGTTCCTTTCTTCCCACACACTTCTTCTCCATATATTCTGAGATCAACAATCTATCTTGACAAAGTGAATCTCAAAGTCAACATACAAGATCCAAAAACTCCAAGCTACAAATCTCAATAACTTTCCAACTTTTCCAATCTACCAAGATAAATTTCCCCATGAGAACTCTTCTCCTTTTATAAGATTAAAAGGATAGGATGAGAAGGTTAGGATGATCCCATGATATCAGGGATGCGACTCAGATCCAAACCGATCGGAGGCCACCTCACCCTCGAAGCTTCTATTCTAGAATTTTCAATAAATTCTCCTTTTTCCTTCGTACGAAAATCGTCGCACCATTAAAACTGAGAAAATTGTGAAGACATCACAGGCCACTGTGGTGCAACCTATGAATATCCTAGATCATCACACCCTTATCACTAAGCAAGGTGTGACGAATTTTATTTTAAGGATGGAAATTTATTTTAAAATGTAGAAACCTTGGCAAATATTACTAATCCTTCACATGCCAAGTATAAAATGTTTGGCGATATTTTTGTAAGAATATTAAAATTTGTAAGGATTTTATATAGTTTGTATAAAATTTTGGCAATTTTAATGGTAAAATAATTTTATCCTATAGAATTTGGGCGAATCATTTTTAGAAAAGAGAATATTGTTTTGGGAAAAAACATGGAAAATTAGCCCATGAGCGAAATTTAGCCCCTAAAATCATCCTTGGCGACGATCCCTTTTTATAAGATTTTTGACAAAGGAAAAGTATAATTTCATCTCTTTGGAAAAATGTGTCTTCGTTCTTCTTCAAGGATTAAGGCAACTGATCCTTCTAAAGACAAAGGATAGGTTTACATCATTAACGATCATAGGGGTGATGAGAATAATTTGTAACACCTACTTCATCCTTGTATTTAGAAAATAATCAATTTGATTGGTATCAATGGTTTTGTGAAAGAAAAAATAATTCTATTTGTTGTCCCTTGATATTTTCCAGGATTTTGTTGGAACAATGCCAAGGAAACCCAGAAGCTAAGACTCAGGATGAGTCTTAAAGTTATTTTTGAATTAATATAATTGTGCAATGTTTGGGAAGTTTTTCCCTCTCTCTATTTATCGAAACTATAGGACCTCAAACAATCTCATCTTATATAACACATTCTCTCAACTCTCAGAGGCATGTGCCTATGAGTGCTTCAAAAAATCAATCTTTAAAAGGATAATGAAATGGTGAATCAGAGGAAAAAAAAAAAAAACATATAGGGCACAGCTAAAAATGAATCCCGTAGCTTATGGAAAAAGAAAATAGTACTAAGAAATTGAGAATTAAACAGATCAAACAGGTGTATACAAATCACTAAAAACATGCATCAAAAAAAAATGACAAGAAATGGCATGCATTCATAGGAAATCACTTTCGTTTCATAACTAGACATCATACAATAACATTGAATATGGTGCAAAGTCAACTGTATGAGATTTTATAAATCATATGTGCTACCAAAGAAGAAAAATGGGAGCATATTATTTACAAGAACACATGTACTATAAAAAAATAATTACATACTAAAACATAATGTAGGGGAAGAATCTTTGGTTTCCTACTGCATTTACCACCTATCCATGCTCAAGTTTTTTTATCAAGCGACTATGGTTATAAGAAAATATTCAATTCCCCAAAGTGTCAACCATAGAAATGAGCTCCTTCATTGTATTTATTCCTCTCATTCATTCTCTAAACTACTTCTTGAAACCACTTTCAACTTTTTGAAACTATTTACTGCTTCTTGATTCTTGAATGGTTTCCCCCTTGTTAAACCTATAAAAATTACTTTTTCCTATTGGATTTCTATTATGCTGAGATTGTGGGGTAGATGGATATTTTCTAACCAAAATATCCCTCATGCTATGTCCCTAGAGAGTCCTTGCAATCATTTTCATTTTGGATAGATTCTTAAAACCAAGACTATAGAAGTCATGAGACTCAACAGTCGTTAGATCTATCTCATTAAACGATCACAACCATTGATCAAAGGTGCATCCATAATATAAGGTTTGAAAACAACTGAGATTCATTAATACATAAGAGTGGGATGATAATATCTGGATTGCTTATCTCTCAGGGGCATCACTTATGGCACCAAAAAATATGGACCATCGATTGGAGGAGCACTGTTGGAGTGCTCAAGGCTTGGATCCAAACATAACACCAATGAGGGAAATCCAAAGGGTCGGTATCCTGATGAGCTTTAGGGACGAAAAATAGATCTGTACCATTGATTAGGATCTGGGAAGAAACTAAGATATGTTGATCTGGCTCGACCAAGAGAAACAATTGGCTAAGGAATAAACAATACCATGCTGACATCATCTTGACATGTGGTAAAGTTTCATTGGTCCACTATGAAAATGATGTGGAAGGCGGGCATGAAACATGTCACCCATTTTTTATTTGTTTACCTATACATTCAATGGGTTCTACATGTTCACATGGAAACCACTAGTTGTCCCTCATAATTCTCCATTGGCAGGATTACATTACGCTTAGCTAGGAGGCTACGAGATCAAAGATCATATTTGGACCTTTAATCGGAGGTTCCCCTTCAGAGAAAATTTTAGGATTTAGGTCATGAGGGAGAATCCGACGACCATTGATATGGAGATCAAATATCAGATCTGGAATGTCTATCAGAGTTTCCCATCGAAGTGATCAAGATTTGGGTACTGACAGGAACTCTGATGACTGTTGATCTAGAAATGGAAATGAACTAAGAGCCATTGATCTAGATGTGTCTGAAATAAGAATTTGGCCAAGGAAAATATTTCACGCTGACATTGGCCTGGACATGTGGTGATTTTCTATTGGCTCACAATGGTATTAATGTGGCAGGGGAGTAGGACACATGTCACCCATTGTTTATGAGCGATGTTGTGCCTTTGGTGGATTTATTCTGTACATGTGGCAACCATTGGTTGGCCCTGAAAGGTGCTCTACTGACACGTTGAAACAACCACTAGATGAGATCTATACCATTGATCGGAGGTTCCCAATCAAAGTGATCAAGAGTTATGTCTTGAGAGGACTCCGACGACCACTGATTTTATAGCCCCTCACTTATAACTGTCTGGTCTAATATGGTCCTGAATCCTTGCTAGCGCTTGGTTCCTGAACTAGAATCTCATGATAAGCTCCCTGAATAAATACTTAGCCCCTTTTCAGGTGTGATAAGCCCCTTTTTGACCTCCGTTAATAACCTACGTGTTTAACTCTTTCCTTATGCGCACAAGGGCATGGATTTTCTACCTTTTTCTTCTATCCACCTCATAATAATTTGACTCTGGACTATCCATAGGCTTTGTAAACTTGTTATCTATTTAAAATTCATCTAATATCAACCTTATAACATTCAATAAACTTTTAATTAAAGGAAAAAACAAAAATGTTACTAACACTATTATCTCTTGGTCCATTTTTACGGATGAATTGATATCACATTATGGGGATATTAAGAGAAATAATTTTTTTAGTCAATTGATAAATCTTTGAGAAAAATTCCTAGTTATGTAACACATTCAACAATTCCAAAATATCAGTCTCAGGGTAAAGAAAATTCCTGAGGATAATTGGTTAGATCTCTTTATGGGCACTTTAAAGTATAATGTTAAACACGAGGTGGATCTGTTTGAACCTAAATCCCTAGA